>DWAJ01002604.1:0-16987 GCA_018238005.1 Eurema mandarina
ATAATTAATTTCAAAATGTACTATTAATTAACTCAAGTCAAATATTCTCAAGTACAGCCTTTAACTTAATAAGCAGCTATTAATTTAATATCTAAAGATTAATTATCATTTTACGTTTTCGTCCTTCAGTGAAAAGTTAACCTTAGCTATTTTAAGTAAATGTAATAAAAAATAATGCCTTTCTTATACTATAGCGACACGTAAAACACGTCCCGCTTTTTTAATATTTTTAAGTTATTTAATTTTTTTTTTAATAACTTACTTTTGAATTATATTATCGTGAATATTGGCCTTTTCAGATGTATAATTTATAATATTTTATAGTAATTACATGGGGCTCAGGATAGAAATATTCAAAATCGGTTTATCCAATCCAGAGATCACGCACTGTCTCAAATGGCACAAACTTACAAATCTTTTTTAGTAGTATAGATTTAGTATTATTAGCTGTGTCTACTCCATATTACATGAACGAGCAGGCTTTTAGAGTGGAATTCCATTAAGTAATAGAATAAACCTACTTTTTATATTGCTTCAGCCAAATTAATATGGTCTATCCCTTGTTAAATGCCTTTGATAAAATTCGTTGTAAGTGGTATTTATTTATGGGTTCATAAAAAAATGATTGTTTGAAGTTAACAGTAGTAAGAACATATTGTTGCAACTTAATAGGCTTATGATTAAACTTAATTTTACTTAATATTTAATTATTAAACTTAATAATTTTGTTGTCTGTCCCTTAATAAATAGTTAGTTAAAGTTGGAAATTTTTAAAACTGTTACATATGTATTGAAATCTGAGCTTAAGATACGCTGAACTTAAGTTACCTGTATGAATGTAACATCCACTTAATTAATTATTAATTGAACAACAATGACTTAAACAACAAACTACTTATCACAGCACACCGAAACACAGGCCACAATATTAATATTAATATTAATATTATTATTAGAATAGTTATTACAAGGGAATTGATGTAGACGCATTGACGCCCACCTGTTGAGTCGGAAATTTATTTAATATTTAATTTTTAATGTATTACGAATATATTTATATGACATGGTTAAAGTTATTTTAAGTTAAGAATGAGTGATTTTTTTTGAGGAGGATTTTTTTAGGGGTGAGAGGCGTGCAGCCCCCACGGCGGTCGGTCGCAGACTGAAGCCAAATTTTGCGTTACCCGGCAAATCGCAAAGGATGCAGATAAATCTGGCGATTAGTTGAGCGATCAGTCGTTCGATCGATCCAGAGGATCTCAAATCTCGTGTTTGGATACTCGAGATGAATTAATTGAAGTCGTTGTAAGTTTACAGTGTAGCAGGATTGGATTGTGGTGTGAGTTCTTAATTAGTAGGTCTATTTGTAGGATACGTTTAATAACTAAAGTCTCATATTACAAAAAAAAACTATTATATAATGGCACACAGTTAAACCATGGTACATTAAATAAACGATTCGAATTCCATCTAAAACTGCTAAGCAGTTTCTTCATGCAGTAACACTGGAACATCTATTAATGTCCCAAATATCTTAGAAAAATTCTATTGAAATAAGCACTACAACATTCTGTTTTTTTTATTTCAGCATGAAGTGTCATGAAATAAATAACGTAATGTAATCCTATACGATGAAGGGTGCGCCATGTGTACAGGTAATGATCTGAGGAAAAATATTTGTATGATAAATAGGCTTCTCTGGAAAAGTATTACATCAAATGGTTTGATATAATGTATCTTTTGTACTCGTAAAATGCTTTACTCGACAACATAATGTAATGGATATAGTACATCAATATCTTGGTCTTGAATTTTTTATCAACAATATTGACAAATATTTCCCATCAAAATGAATATTATGTTCCATCGTTAAAGTATGAAAAAATGCATTAAACTAAATAAGTAGAATTTAAGAATTGGCAAGCTTTCCAACTCTACAAGTTAGAACTAAATTAAGATAACCTCAATTGTTAGTCAACCTAGCTTTTAGTACGAAAATAGACAATTTAAATTTAGATACAAATATTTGCTGCAAGCTTCTTAGTTTCAAGTCTCTCTTATTTAGAAGTATACTTTCATTCAAAAATATCGTCCTGACTATCCTGAACCAAATTTTATATATTGTTTTCAACTAAGCTACAGTTCGCTATTCGGATGGTAATCGTCCATTCCCACACTTGGAGAATCAAAGCTAAGACATATTATACCAGCTTTTAACTTATAGGAAATTGTTTAGGTTAATAGTAAAATCATTTTAAAAGTAGCTTCGCTCAATAAGCAATTAATGCTATACGAGGCGCCTGGAGAATGCGTTATTGGTTCGCTGTATGCAGAATTAGTAAGACAATGTGGCTTAGAGATTGTTCAATCACTGCCTACTCTCTCTCTATCATTTGCACTATAGTTTCAATTGCAGTGAATACTAATCAACAAGTGAGGCGATTCCGACGCCACCCAGATTAATGGCTGTTGTATCCACGAATTAAGGATTGTGAGACGATTAGGTTCAAATTGAAATGTATATGGAAATCCTGAATGGGTTCTTTCGACCTTATATAATGGTTTTTGTAATATACTACTTTTTCTCATCACACATCCGTCTGGGGCCAGTAGCTTCGCTTGAGTTTTTTTAATATGATTATCCAACATGTTTTAAAAAAAGTTGAGTTCGAATTTTTAAATTTATTGAAACATTTATTTGTAAAAGCACAAGATTTATTGAGTGAGCTTTTGATCGGGAAAATCTTATATTATGTCACCCCTTTCCTCATTTTCAATGATAGTACTTTAATATAGTGATTTTAATTAAATCCCCAAAAACGTGCAGTATTAATGTCACGCTAAGCATAGCGTAAGGTTAGGTCATAACAACATCACATTTCGCATAATTAAAAAGCTAACGAACAAACTCGACCCAGAAACATAACATTATGCCTTTGGAGGCTCTACTGACTTAACGTAACTTAACAAAACTTGAGAGCCTGGTCCGCGGTCATTCAGACTTAATGAATTAAAAATTCTGAACGAGAGATTAGTCGCCGCTAATGAGGCGTGCTTTGTTACTTCATTAAAACATTTGCATTACAAAAGGAGTGACATTAAATTAAATTATTATCTAGTTATTATTATATAGAACGATGATTGAGTCAATTATTGTAAAATTTTATTTGTTTACTTTTGAAGTATAAAATAGTATTTGACAGGTTACTGAGCAGCAGGTTCGCGAGATGGTGGTGGCGGAATAAATCCTTTAGAATATATTCTTCTACAACTTCTTTATCCTGACATACTAATATAAATTGACGCGGACGAAGTCACAGTACATAATATAGGTATACAGATACCAGATATCAGGAGACTATTTCCTTTCTATCTCTAAAATATCGCAGTGCACGGAACGTGACAGTCATACTAAAGGACACGCAATTTATTTGCAGCTAATATTTAGCAATAAAGCCACTCGGGAGGCGGCGGGGGGCGCCGGTTGTGGGGGGGATAATCCCTATAAATCCACCCTAAGTGGCTTAGCATTACGCGAGATACAAATACGGACACTTGCTACGGAGGTTGTTAAACGATGCTACACTGATATAGTAATGTGTGTTTTTTTGTATAAACGTACCGATCTTTGTAAGACACCGACTTTTAGTTACAGAATTAGGTACGTGAAAAAATATCTAAAATCTAATTAGATAGGTATTACTTATACCCACCGATTGAGTGAATTGTTTTTGAGTACTAAACCAAAATCCTTGGCAAGTAAAGAAAAAGTAATGACTGTACATACTTGTAGAATATATACGTATAAAACTTTAAGGAAACCGTGGTGCACGTAGTGTAGCTAAGTATAAAAAGATAATAATAGTTTATTATTTTAAGTTGGTGATCAGAATGCAACGCATTAGCAGGCTACGTGCTCTCAGGCACTGCGACGATGTGCTTTAAGTATCTAAAAATATACTTTCTTAAGGCTTTATTTTGTTAGCAAAAAGATAGATATAAAAGCTGGGTTTTATGTTCATAATTACTTTATAAAAAAAAACTTAATATCTACCCGATTAGACTTTGGCGTTCAAAATAGACATCTGAATTGCCCTGAACTTCCCTTACTACTTACTTTGCTTTACTTAGTTAAATTTTGTTCACTATTCAATTATGTTCAAACAAGTTCAAGCCTTGCATGCGTCACTAAGGTAAAACCTTAGTAAAAGTGCAAGAATAAGATTAAGAAATATTCCTC
This sequence comes from Eurema mandarina, assembly GCA_018238005.1. Lineage (NCBI taxonomy): Eukaryota > Metazoa > Arthropoda > Insecta > Lepidoptera > Pieridae > Eurema > Eurema mandarina. The sequence continues at coordinate 4,241 of DWAJ01002604.1, forward strand.
TCAATATAAAGGAATAATCTTCCTGCAAATGATTGACCTATAAGTAGCTGGCATAATATAACAAGCCGAGAGCTGCTTGCTATGCGCTACGTGCTTGCTCTACGAAGCTACCGTGCTACGGTGTTGCGGTGCTACGACGCTACAAAGCTATGATTGGAATAATTTTGATGCTTTTGACAATTTTGAATTTAAGTACTGACTGACTAATTCATATCAATTTTGATATATTTTTAAAATTATATTTTATTTGTGGATATACAGACATGGTTAAAATGCTGAATATATTTGACTTAAGTATTGTATTCATGTAAATTAGACCCTGGACGAAATGAGGTAAGTTTTTTTGTATTGCTAAGGAAATGAAACTACGTTACGTACGTACTAATAAAACCGTGGAGAACGTCTAGTATATTATAGTCAGTTTAGCTACGTTTAAGTATTCATTTTTATTTGAACTATTTTTAAAGATTACTGATAGATAATTTCAAATTTAACACAAATGTCTTCCTCCATATTGCAAGGTGTATTTTCATTACCTATGAATAATATTATGATTATGTATATCGTCTCATTACAAATTCCGCTATCTCATACATAATGTATGCTGATTTATGATTGCATATCAAATACGGAGCATCTAGACTGATACGACAAATACGCGAGCTTATGATATTTACCTGAGCGAAGATCTAATTGGCTTTTGATGCTTCATACAATTTTTTTTGAGCTAATAATATAAATACTACTATAATGTATTCTTCAATGACTCAATCTTATCCAGGATCATTTGAAGTTAATTAATAGTGTACTCACTTACGGGAAAAGATTTATTTCAAATTGGCCCTACAGTTTCAGAGCTTAGCACGTTCAGACATCGACAAACCGGACTGTAGAAAGACCTTCTATCAAGTTTGTCCAACGAATACATGTCCTACATGTGTCGTGAATTTAAAACAAGTTTCTGAGCTAAGATTTAAAGGATTGTCCCCTGTAAGTGCATTGTGCAGCGAAACCAGTTGGATGAAATCCCAGATCTGTCGAGCGATTTGTTGGGCGATACGTTTAGGAAATTGCTTTCTTTTTTTGATTTGATTTTGTATAAAAAAGAGAATTAAGGAAATAAATAAATTAATCACATTAAGCAATTTTTTTTTAAATATCGTGAAATAATTTGGCTTTTTTAATGTAAATAATCGAACACCCTGAAATGTGGTTTAATATTGTTACAAGCGACCCGCCACGGCTTCAATCGAATATATGAATCATTCTATCTATAAAAACCGCATGAGACTCGCTTGTGTCGTTTGAAAGATTTAAGCATAGGGACAAAATGTCTCTGTGCTATATTATGTAGTGAAGAATTTTTTATTAATTCACTTCAGTTAACTAACGCCCACATACACTTTACAAATTAATGTCAATCACGTCAGCACTTAAATTCAGCTGTTATTCTCGAAAGCTTTGCTGACAATCAATAGTATACTATTAACTATTGCATAGCATGATTAGTTAGTTAGTCGGAGGTAGTCGTTTAATCTGACGATGTCTAATTGCCAGTTGTGCGAGCTTCATTAAGGCTCTAGCGCTCAGCTTATAAATTACTTTCTTAATTAAGTAATGGAATATAGTTTTAAGTTGGTAAGTCACTTGTTTATATAGAATGTCTTTTTGATAATATTATAAGAATTATTTCTAAGATCATTAAATAAATTGTAAGAGGAATAAAAATACATATAGACACACAAAGAAAACAGGTTAATTGTAAGAGTTCAACTTCCACATAACAAAAATAAAATAAAGAAAACTATAACAATGGTCGAGTACCTACTTACTGTTATTTATTAACATTTAATTCTGGAGGGAAGTTTATATTTTATTAAAAGTTCTTGACATTTAAGCTTTAAGTACAAGAAGCGTGGGAGTGTTTTAAGTACATTTAAAGTGTTTGGAACAATACCATTTAGAAAGTGGAATTACAGCATCTCAAATTAATTTAATTGCTAAAGAAATAAGCTATTTAAAAATGTGATTCTTTTACAATACATACCTATAGGGGTCTGGGTGTTGCTATGTATTGTATGTATGTATTTACAAAAGAAAAGTAATGTATATGTAATTTATTCCGTTATCTAACTAGATAACGGAATAAATTAGCTTGTGTTATGGCAACTGCCATAACACAAGCTTCTGCTTAGCTTGGAACTAGATGGCGCTGTGTATAAATGTCCTGAAACACTGTCTCTTTCACAGTAATAAGGACTCCTCGACCATATCCCAATAGGACCTTTTCAATTTTCATTATTTATAATTAACTAACTAATTATATTATAACTAATTATACAAATATCATTGAAATTAGAAAAAATGTGTATATTTCTCCAGGTCTCGAGAACCAACTTTCGCATAAAGATAAAGAGTGAAAAAAATCAAAAACCTTATGAATAATTTATAAAATTATTAAAAGCGAACCGGAGAATGGATATGAAAATATTATGCAAATGTACAACTTGGCTCCGACGTAGTTTTTTTATTTGAAATATTTTCTGAGGTTATTGATATTATGTTCTATATATATCCTGGATATCAAATGAATTTATTTTTTAGGTAATATAAACACCCCCGCTCCCCGCCACCTTGTAGCTTATAAATATTTTACAAACTTCTTTAATTATCTATCAATTCTCTAATGTAATGTAATTAGTAATATTTAATTAATATTTAAGTGTTATTTTTAAATTTGGATGTTTTTCCACCAAGCAAAGATATGAACAGATCCACGATGAACAATCCGTTATGTCACAAAAACAATGTATAAATTTTGATATCGCTTGTCAAATAAAAAAAAATATTTATGCATAAAAGTAAGGGTAGAACACAATTTGAACTTTAACAAAAAGTTACCATTAATCGATTCGTGTCCCAAAATAGCATTCAAAAGTTCAGTAAAAAAAAGCAAGTTCCGAAACGTATTAACGCAAGTCGCTCCTCGAGAATTCATTAAAGCCTCTTTTGAAAAATGGCTGAAATCAATTTGAGCGAAGCCTCAGGCTCTACAGACATAACCGCGGTTTGCTTTGAAACCTCAATTCATTAAAACTTCTTTTGCGGTTAAAATATTGCTAAGATAAAAAGCTAGTTTTATAAGAAAAGAATTGAAGGTATTTTAATATTTGTTCCAATGATAATTATGAGTCTTGACGCAATGTAACTAGTTACACAGAATATTAAAGAAGGCTTTTTTATAATAATAATAAAAACTATCCGATTCCAGGTGCATTTAAGTAAAGAAAAGTTTCAGTACAATGATTTTTCTTATTCCTTATTATGTATTTTATTATTTCCAGTATTGATGTAGTGCTTTGTTCAAGTTGGTTTTAATTTTGGGAGGCTACGCCTCTAACATTAAATAATGACTAAATAAATGATTAATGGCAAATGAAATAAAAATACAGCCTACATGATAGGCCTTTGATGGATTATTTAAAAATTTCAATTTCAAATGTTGTTTTCACACTTTTTATGGACATTTCTGTAAAATATACCTAAAACACACGTCAAAGTGAATAAAAAATAAATATGCATTTTTTCCTGCATTTAATATGACATTATTGTTAAAGCATACACGTTATAAAAGCTGAAATATATTAGTTTGTGGCAAAGAGCGAGTGGTCACGAGCTATTTGGGGCATTAGTGTTCGGACGCAATATACCTTTTAAGTTTACTCAAATATTATTTTGGAAGCTCTATTAAACATGAGGATATTTTGGCTAGAAATATATTTAAGCACACGTTTAAGGTCGTGTCTTAATAATTGCATTAGTTATGTATATAAATAAAGCTAGTAAAAACATTATAGTATACACTAGACAGGGTCTTAACTCTTAAATTTCATTTCGTCATTTATCCAAAATTTTAAATCATATGTAATTGAGTTAGGCATTAGAAAATTATAAGCAAACAGATTTTTATATATGGAATATAGAAAATCAAGGTTTTCAATCAACATTACGTAACGGCAACTTAGATTGAAGGTTTTACGCGTCACTCGGCCCTCGGGGGTAAAAACGACAATCCATCAGGCTTCACTCCAAACGGTTTACCTTTCGAATGGATAGCGGAAGTGCGGCGGCCATTAGAGTCGTAATGACGCATTTCCGGTCAAGAATTTATTTAAACTACTTATTTGATTTTAATTAATAAGGCCATATAAATTTTAGTTTTAATGATTACTTAATCATGCTATAGTTTTTTTTTTAATAATTTTTCTCGTTATTAGGAATAGATGTATTCAGAAGGGGGCTCGCTTGTTATATCACACCTCCATAAGTGCATAATATGTGCGAATAAAGGCGGGACGGGACGGAAGTACATTTATAGATTATAAATATATTTAACTAATATTGTTAAATAAAGCACACGTCTCGTGACATCAAATCACAATCCATCAGGTTCTGTGACGGAGGTGACGGAAGCGCTTCCGTCACTATTACCGTGTAATGACGTATTTCCGCGAATGTACCAACACGTTTCCGTCAAGCCTTTTAAGGCTTTCAGTCGCGTTTTTACTGGTAAACTGAGAACACTTTCCATTTATAAACGAATGTTTGCTTTTTTCCGAAATTGTAATCACTTACCAACATTTTGTTTAATAATATCTACAAGGTAGGTTTGTATTAATTAAAAATTCCTTATATTTAACATTTTAAGATAATATATAATATACTACACTATAATGTATATTCTCTGGACCGTTAGTATAATAATAATATAATTCATTTTCTATGTTGTGCGTCAATTTAATTCAGTTAAGACATTCTTACTTGATCCATAAATAAATATTACCAACGATAAAGTACCTAGTTAAGAATACGCAAGCAAAACCCGCGCGCGCGGCTAGTGTTCATTGTATTATTTCTTTAACCTTCTTTTCAACTTAAAACACGAGAATAATTCCAGCGATTTATCTTCAAGTCTATTTTCTACCTGAATCGCTAAAGTTATATTTAAATGGTCGTTTAAAGGAAAATATATTTGAAACTAGCTTCGGAAAATAGCAAGGAAGTGGGAACGGGAATTGAACTCCGGACTTTGGCGATAAATCGATGTTTCGTTCCATGATGTATGGATGTTTTAATGGTTAACTCGTAGACAAGAAAACTTTAAAACTTTAGATGTTTTTATTATTTGATTTAGGGATTACTAATTATATAATTATGTATATAAAATATAAATAATAATTTGAAATATAAATTATGACAGTTATGTTTTTCTAACTAAAGCCAAGATGTAGTTAGTTAAAACCTATAAACAATGCTAAAAACATTACCTTGGTTGTTTGTGACTGAAATAAAAAAAATAATACATTTATTTATTTAAGTTCTACTTAATTCCATATAACTTGATGAAGGGAGGAAGCAAATTAGTCCTAGATAATATTATGAGGTAAAGTGAAGCGCCCGAGATAAGCAATGACCAGATGCGGGTTTGAATCCCAGCTTATCGTTCAATAGATCTTTTGATGATTTTGGTAATACCTATAACAATAAAAAATTGATTTGTCATGGTGAAAATTATATCATTATATATTATGTCGGCGTGTAGTCTACTGCTTACAGGATCTTTTTATATAACCTTAGCCTTTACGTAAGATGGAAATATAATCATTACAGAAATGGGAACAAAGAAGTTTGGAGAGAAATTTTAACTTAACTACTTAACAAACTTTAATTTATGAGTTGTTAAAATATCACTTGTTATACCTACGAAAAGAATTCTATCTTCTGAACGCGTATTTTAAAGAATCGTATGTCAATAGGAAATCAGGAGGGTAAGTTAAAAGTTCCGATGTTGAACGCTCTACGCTCATCTCGGGCCGGGCCGCGCCGGGTCGGGACGGCGAACATGTTTTAAAATGGATGAGACCGCGATTGCAGCACAAACATGTAGGTACTTTGCTTTGCTTTGATAAAGAAATTTATAAGATAAAATCTTCCGTAAGAGTGTCCTTATTAACAAAATAAATACATTATTATTATCGTTACATACACATTATCATTATACATCATATAATAATAAGAATAAAATAATAAATAATAAATATTCCCGTGTTATAACAACACACGATTTATACAAATAAACCTTCCTCTTAAATCATTCTATCTATTTTTTTATAATTTAAAAAACGCATACGTACAATCCGTTACGAAGCTTAGATGATCTGAGTTTATTATAGAGGGACAGATAAACAATGACAAGCGAGTTTGTTGCCAATAGAATCACTAAAAAGTTCAATAATTAATTAGTGTTTCTATGGCAACTTTAACTTTTTAATTAATTTTAAAAAGAAAATATCAGAATCGGTACAACTAGTCTTGTCTATTTCGTCGTTGTTAATTACTCGTATAAACTAATTTGTATTAGCCTAAAATATGTCACAAAAAATCTCGGCTGTCATATAACATATATATGTCAAACCGCAGGATAAAAGTAGTATTAATATAAATTAGATGTCGCATGTATGTTTAAAGAAATCTGAATTTAATGAAATGAAATAAATACGACTTCGCATCGACATTTGACTTGATTGTACGAAATGTTTGTTTGTGAGTAAATATAATGTATTTAATTATTAAAAGTCTTGGAAGCTTTCAAATAAGAATTGTTTACCGACAATTGTTTATTGAAATTAAAATGTTACTATATACAACATACATACATACTTATATTAAATGATAATGTTACTTAATAAACAAATTGTGCCTTTCGATTTTCCTGCTTAATTTTGCGACACGCGAGTTTAAAAGAAAGGTATGTATATTGGTTATCTATGTATGCATGTAAGTTCATAGTATGTTTATATGTTCCACCGCATCGCCTCAAGTACTGAACCGATTTTAATATTATGAGATTTAATAAAAAAATATATAATAATCTGAAAAAAGATAATAATCAATTTTCCTTATAATAATAATTTGTGTAATTTTTCCCTCTGTCAATTACCTGGTATATAGCCAACGGCTCTGAACGTTGTACCACCAGCCGACATGACTGACCTAAATCCACCCACAGTCTCAACTACACTTTGGCGTATAAATAGTAACAAAGCCCGCAAAGCTACCTCGTATTTGCGTTTCGAAACTCATGGCTTTTTTCATAATAAAAGCTTTCTAGGGAATGACAAAAAGCTCAGAGTTGGCGAAAGTTTGGAAATGTCAGTGATTGGAGCGGGTTCGAGGCCGACTCACTATTTGAACTAGTTGTTCAGTTCAAATGGAGTTGTTGAACTAGTTTTTAATAGGACCTTGAAAGCTTATAAAAATTTTGTTCATTGCAACTGTTATGCTAACGAATAAGTTAAATAAAACACGACTTTTATTCAATTTAAATTCCACGTCCTATCAAAGTACATATAAAGCAAAATATTGGTATCTCTAATATATATCCGTTATAATGTAACATGACGTGGTGATACAATTACTAAATATTTTTTACTTGAAACTAGCCATTTTATTTTGACCGCGACCCTGCGTCCGATTTTTAGTCCTTCTTAGAATAGTTATGAATCTTTTGACACATTTTCACCTAAATAAAGTTAGTCAGTAACGTTGGTTCATAGAAATATATATAAAAACATATTACTCAATTTTTATAGATACATGTACATATATATAATATGCAACGATGTGTAAGACCTTTTTCTAATGATATTAAGTGAAGTGCTTCATGTCAAGTTGTTAGCGGAGCCATTAAGCAGTCATTAAGAGACGCGAGGATAATAGTTTTTGTTAATTCGCTAATGTGTCGTCGGACTTTACACATTAAATTGTGACCATTAGTGACGCGATGTGATGCATTTGGTTAATGCTATTCTACGTCTGGTTTTTAACAAAATATTAAATTTTAAAATATATTGTTATTTATACGAGGATGTATGGATGTGTGATGTATGATAATCTTTCACGATAAATGCCTTGGATTTACACGAAGGATACTTATTATCTCGTTATTGGAATAGGAATAGATACTACACGGAGTGCGAGACGCATCACAATAGAAATCTACAATATTTTTCGTGTCTTAAGTTTGAGTTTATACTTATACATGTGTCATATATGGTGTATGGTGTAGGTATTTTATCGAAGTGTATCGCAAAACAATGATTATTTATTGTTATTACTATTTTTATCGAGCATTTGCAACCACCCTATGTAGAAACTAACGCTGCCTTAGGCATACTGTACACCAAATTTTATTAAATTTGTTTCCGTAATTCAGGTGTGACCACGTATATCAGCTGAATATTTAACACGCAATCAAAAAAGTCATTAATTTAGTTGGTAATTGTTTAATCACGACACGCCCCGGCCACGCGTGAGTACGTTATTCGACTAATAAAAATAAAAGCACATCTGACAACTATCCGTTCAGTATTCGTTCATCGCTTTGTTTACACTAAGCGCTGCATTTATTGAATTCTGAGACCTACAATTTCCAATTTAGCTTCTCTACACGATAGTATAAAAAAAAGGGGAAACTACTAAAAAAATGCAGCATCAGTCCATCTAGATAGTTGGAGTATTCCTATGATCCTGTTAATACTATAACGTTAACTGCTTTCTGCGCGAAGGGTCGTGGGTTCGATTCCCACACCTGGGGTTTCTTACTTTCTGGGGTCTGGGTGTTGCTATGTATTGTATGTATGTATTTACAAAAGAAAATTATGTATATGTAATTTATTCCGTTATCTAGTTGCCATAACACAAGCTTCGGCTTAGATTGGAACTAGATGGCGCTGCGCTGTAATAAAAAAAATACTTGCAACAAAATAAAATAAGAAATCAAGAAGAAGCCGGCAACCCACTCTAGAGCTGTCTGTCTGCGAGTGTTCCTAGGCGGCGATGATAACTTTCCATTAGATGGCTCGCCTGCTCGTTTGTCCCCTTTAATAAAAACAAATAAATATAAAGGGCAGTCCAATATAAAGAAGGTTATAACATGTATGTTTTTCAAGACTGATACGGGACCCTTATAACGCTGGTTCATTACGCAATTGGGCTGAATTACCAACGTCATAAAAAAAAACTGTTAATAAATTATTAATTCACTTCAGCAATTTCTATTCATACAAATATAATATATTTGTATGAATAGAAATATATACAATATTCTTATGCTCTTATAATATTATAATATTTAACGGTAATTATGCTAGTTAAGATATACGATCTTTTACGTACATTAAATCTGACCTTTGAAACAAGTAAAAATACACAAAATACATCAGAAACGGAACTAGCAGTTCCGGTGCTTTGTATTAACATTCTCAAACCTTTGCCCGAACATTGTACGTATAATTAGCATAATCACATAGATACTAGCTACACCCCGTGGTTTTACTTGCTTAGTTAGTACCGGAATAAATTATATACTAGATCTAATCTATCTGCATACCAAATTTTACTTAAATCTATTAAGTAGTTTTTAGATGACAGAGCAACAAACATCCATACATGCACACAAATTGTCTGTGTTTTGTCTCTATTAATCGCACGCCTTTAGCTAATTCATTGTGAATGAAGATTTTATATTCAAAAAGTGCCCAAAGCAAAATCCAAACCCATAGTTTTAGAAGTAAGTGTTTTAAACAAACGAAAATTGCAGTATGGAATATGTCAGTCTTCTATTGTCCCAAAACCCACTGTGTTCCGTATAAACGCAGAAGGTACCCTTGTAGTCTCTTCACGACCTCCACAGGAATTCAAAAAAATACCGACTAAAAAGTAACTATAAATACTACCTACTGCCAATAACTTAAAAACTAAAATAAATATTTTTTGTTAATTTATTTGTCTTCACAATTAATTTGACAAGCTTTATTGATATCAAGAATAATAGCGCTTTATTACCTTCAGAAAATGGCCGCCGTTTCATTGAACTTAAATATGAATATTAATATAAATGTTAATTAAATTCCGGATATTGCTTAGCTTCAACATAGACATTATATGAATTTTAATATTAACGAGAAAGAGTTTTAGCAGTTTAACTAGACTACGTTATACCCAATCTAAAGTATTTTTTATAGCATATGTCACTCATGATACCCAAAATCACGGTTATTATTTTAATACTATCTGACCGGTGCCCACTTTTTTGGGCATAACGTTAAGAATCCTTTTTTATTTTTGCAACTTTATTTTATGACACTCAGCAATAATGTGGCTTTCTATTGGTGAAAATTTTTATAAAATCGGTTCAGTAGATCCCGAAATTTACAATTTAACAAACACACAAACTTTACTTCTTTATAATATTTGTATAGATAATATATTGCCCAGGTCTAATATGGTGAGTAAGTACTTCAACAAAATAACAAATATTCACAACTATGTTGTATGGCACACTAATCGCTGAAATATAAAAGAAAGAAATTATTATGTTACATACACAGTCATTAAAATACGCCAAAGTATTTAAAACAATATCTCCATTGTAAATATTAAAAATATAAATATTCAAAAAACAAGCTTGTAAAGCATTTTTATTAGTGGTACTACAACCATCTTCCAACTTTTCAGCCCAGCCCCATAGTAACATATTATTGTATTGTCTTCCAACCTACGTAGGTATACCAAGTTTCAGCTTAATCGGTCTATTGGAAGTTGTTCAAACCTTCCTTCCAAGATTTGTCGGCATACAAACATATATACAAAAGCGAAATTAAATAAAAACTTGTAAATAGACAAAACGATTTAAACAACGAAATTGAATTAGAACAATGTTGCCAGTCCGCAAAATGTATTAATTCCGTAAAATGGATTCCCGGCATCCATTTAAAACAAAGCTTTTGTTCAACGACACGGCTACTATTTAATTCCATCGGATTTTCACTATTTAATTTCCCCGGGTTCTATTTACGTCGGGGTGTTTCCAATTTCGGGGAAGCTTTGAGTTTAATTTACGATGGCAAAATGGCCTGGTTTCTGTCGTTATATCAATATTATAAATTAAAAACTTTTAGGTTTAAACAAAATTACTCAATTTGATAAACTTTGTACAGAGATAGATAGTCTCGGACTTAAGAAAATATGAAGGAAGAGGTCTTCTCTCCCTTCAAGAAGAAAAGTTAAAAATAGTACTACATTGAATGCAAGTTCGTTACATAATATTATTTTTAATGTAGGTACTATGTATTTTATGTTTTTTAATTATAAAATTTAATTAAAATTAATGCAATACAAATTACAAAAAAATATGTATAATATATTGCTTTTTTTCTGGCATATGTCCACGCATATAGTATGTAAATATTTCCAAACTTTAACTTTAAAAGTTTAAACTGGCAGATATTTTATTTTAAAAAAGCAATTTGACATTACACACAAAGGCGGGAATTTACTAACTCGCCTTGAAACTCACTCATATATTTTAAATAGAATTTAAAAATCACATCTAATTCATATTGTTATTATAGTAAATGTGCGTTAGGTGCGGGTTACTTAAAATAATGACTGAAAATAAGACGTAATCAACAATCATAGGAATGAATCAAATCCCAACGCCAAAGATTAAGGTAAAACATTTAAAAATTTACTTTTATTCATGAAATATTTAATAATTCCGTAATATAATTTTATTTCATGTCAGATAAAATTTTAATTAACATCATTAAATAAAATATTTGATAGGAATTGAATTCGTGAACAGCGCCATCTAGCGAAGCTAATTGTAACGAAAGTACGATTTCGAAACGACCAAGTAGCGAACTAACACGTTGTCGCAATGTTTGACTAGATGGCAGGCAAATTGCAATTTGAAAAGTTTATCAGACAAAATATTTTTTTAAATTCCATTTTGTCACAATATTATTATTTAGTATTTCATAACCCATTCTTTATAAATTTCGGCAATGTAAAATTAATCAATTTGTTTAATAAAAAGTTTCAAAACCACCATTTTAAAAACAATATTCCTGGCGTATTTAAGCTTTTGAATTTGACGTAGTTCTAAAACATTGAACAACAATATTAAAATGATAAGATTCATTATTCTCGTATGCACGTAGCTCGTGAGTCGTGAGCTATACTTGTAAGTCGTCGCAGTAATTCGTTAATCCTCTTAACTCGAAGACTTAACTATCGTTCAACAAGAAGTATGTTCATTAATTAAATACAGCTGGTATTGTATGTAATAATCGTGCAATTAATATTTGTTTACGTATCTTATATAAATGCATATTATGTCTTCACTAAATGAGTATAGTTGTAATAATTATAATGCTTCTATAATTGACAAATTATTGCTAAATATTGTGTCTGTGGCAAATGTCATGATTTTAATGTTTTGTCTCGCTCACTCACTTGTCACCGCGATGTTTGAAGAAAAAGCGGGAGCGTCACTTAAAACAGAAAATGATTATATTCTATACTAGCTGTTGCTCGCGACTTCGTCCCCGTCGGATCTATTTCTATTATTATGTTATAGTGAGTCAATCTTAGAAGATAGACATATAGTGTCGCGGACTTTTTTTTAGATCATTTAAAGAGGAATAATTCTTTCATACATATTTTTTTTGTATCTTGAACCGTTTTCGCACCGCACGCAAAGGAAGCCCTCAAATATTAATAATTTTCCCCGTTTTTTCCACATTTTCCATTATATCTTCGCTCCTATTAGTCGCAGCGTGATGTTATATAGCCTAAAGCCTTCCTCGATAAATGGTCAATTCAATAAAAAAAGAATTTTTC
>DWAJ01002605.1:0-16982 GCA_018238005.1 Eurema mandarina
AATATGGAAAAAACGGGGAAAATTATTCATCTTTGAGGGCTTCCTTTGCGTGCGCTGCGAAAACGGTTCAAGATACAAAAATAATATGTATGAAAGAATTATTCCTCTTTAAATGATCTAAAAAAAATCCGCGACGGTATATGTCTATCTTCTAAGATTGACTCACTATAACATAATAATAGAAATAGATCCGGCGGGGACGAAGTCGCGAGCAACAGCTAGTACTAATATATAAAGCTGAAGAGTTTGTTTGTTTGAACGCGCTGATCTCAGGAACTACAGGGTCGAATTGAAAAATTCTTTTTTTATTGATTAGACAATTTATCGAGGAAGGCTTTAACATCACATCACATCACATTTTTAACATCACGCTGCGACTAATAGGGGGCAAGAAATAATGGAAAACAAATCAACTTGGACGAAGTCGCGAGCAGCTAGTAGTATAATAAAGTCCTTTGTAAGGAGGAAGGAAGGAAGGATGTAACCTTCCTGTAAAACAAAGGGAGGATGCTCGATCAGTCGAACCAGATGTCGATGTCGAGAACTTGTATACAGTGAGTTACAAAATAAGTGTCCGATCCGAAAACCTCTTTCTATATACCGGTAGTAGGTCCCTATTTTACTATAGTTTTGAAAAAATAACAAAAATTATTTTTCAAAAAAAAAAAATAAACTAAGTAAAATTGAAACCTTACATGGCAACACCGTCTCGCGTTCACAGGCTCTGCTATTTAGTGTCTACAAACCGTACGTGAGTTGCCAGCAATTTGTGTAAATTTTTCACTACAAAAATATTCTTCGAAACTTTTTGATTTTTTATTTTATTTTATTCGAAAAGGTTAGATAGAGAATATTATTCTTCCGGATCGGACACATGTTTTGAAACAGACTGTATATGCTAAGTCTCGAACAAATATCGTAAGCGCGATTCAGAACTCGGAGTAGTAGCGGTCGCTACAACTTTATCTGTCCCTATATCCCTAAGTTTGCTTTAATTTTTAAAACGTATACTAAAATACTTAGTAAAATACAGAAGAAAGCTACTTTGTTTTATACTATGTAGGTATTATTATACCACAGTAATTTCATTGATACATAATATTCTAAATGCTAGATGTGCTCCCTATTATATGCAATATATTATGTCAGTCGAAATTCATTCAGTTGTTTTTGAGTTAAAGAGTAACAAACCAACATACTTACAAACTTTCACATTTATAATATTAGTAAAATAACATGTGACACTTTTTAAAAAACACAAGTATTTGCAAAGGAATTTACCCACCTCGGTCCTGGTTTCGGTTTTTCATCTTTCTTTAGTTTCTCAATTATCTCTTTAGTGTCATCAACAGTGAGATCCTCCTGCAAATGAAATCAATAGCTTAATATATCCCAACAGTTGCATATAAATGAGATAGTACAAAAATAGACGAATAACACATAGACTGATTGTCCCTTAATAATCTGTCTGCTGTAAGTGAAGCCAAAACTGTATATATGCAGTTGTTAACAGCACGTTCTTATACTCGATGACACGCATACAAGACCATCGATAATGTTGTTGCTATAAGAAATTTACCCTTAAATGTGGAAAATTGAAATCTACGAAAAATCTACGATTTTTGATGCGATGCACTGTAGCGAGGATTTGTGTAAGTAGACAAAATTGTCTACTTTGAAATGGCTACACTTTGCGTTCTTAAATTTCGGTTCTAGTTGTTATTATTCTATAGTACAACATAGATAAATAAATTAAAAATCTATACTTACATAATAGTCATCATTAACTTGCAGCATAGGTGCATTCACGCAGGCTCCGAGGCACTCAACCTGAAAAATAATTTCTGTTTTATAAACAAAACTATTATTAAACTTTTTTTTTTACATATAATAAGTATTTAGAAAATTATTCTCATACCTTATGGTTTTCTGAGGTAATGTGTTACAAAAATTCTGGCTTCAAACATTATACTATAATGTGATTCAAAATATTTAATTTCTAAATTGTTAAATAAGACAAAGGTATATTGCTTTAAAATGATTCAAGACTTTACAGCCAATATATGTGATAATAAAACTTCAAACTTCTAGTTGGCTGGCAGAAAATTTTTATTTTACGTAACTTGTTATTTTATAAGATAAATAAATAAAATGATAATTCAGGACACTTCTTTAAACAACAACATTTTCACCCTAAACAGATTGTTTTATGGCAACTAGATAACAGATACATAATTTTCTTGTGTAAATACATACATATAATACATAGCAACAACCAGACCCCATTAGTAGGCGTATGTAAGATAAAATTACTATACATAAAAATATCTCAGACATACCTCAGACAAAGAGAACTTTCCACAAGGGCTGTTCCCACCAACTTCACAGCCGGTAGCATCCTTGATGGCTTTCAGAACAGCATCTGATCCCCTCAACCAGCATGGTGTTGTAGTACACACTTGCACGTGGTATTTGCCAATTGGTCGCCTGAAAAAAAATAGTAATAAGTTAAAAACTTCTTGGTGCAATGGTGTAGGTGGAGGTTTTATTCTCAGCCTAGAAAAATAGATAATTATGTAATATGCACTTGCACTTTTGTGGGTTGTGTTATCTGCATTATCCATACTAATATTATAAATGCATCTGTAACGTAAGTAACTCTGTCCGTCTGTCTGTCCTTTCATCACACCAAACCTACTGAACTGATTAGATCGAAATTTGGTACACAGATGGTCCAGAGCCTGGGGAAGGACATAAGCTGCTTTTTTTTTAATCAACCCCCAAAAGGTTGCGCGAGGGGTTGAAACTTTTTATAATTTTACGTTTTCACGGCCAAACCGCTGAACCGATTGTAATGAAATTTGGTACACAGATGGTTTAGAGCTTGTGAAAGAAGATATGCTACTTTTTAACTGGAAAAAGGGGTTAAAAGGGGGGGAAGGGGAGGTCAAAGTTTATATGAAAGTCCATGCGGACAGTTGCTGGCAACAGCTAGTTTATTATATGTATGTGTCTATCTCCACATAAGTGACTAAAAATTTTAATAAATACATTCAAAATAACATACTAGAGATTGAGTAAATGCTTTATACTTAGAAACTAATTTACTTAGAAATCTCTATAAGTATGCGCAACTGAAGTCATTATTATTCTAATCAAATATTGAATAGAAACTTTTTAGTGACCTTTTTAATTGACATTATTCAACTCTATTGGTGTTATCAGCTAATATATTTTGCATTTGCTAAGTTTTAGTTGAATCAAACACAAAAATAGGTCAGTTTTGTGCTTTGCAAATGTTTAAATTTTCTTAAATTTTCTTTGTTGGGTTAGTAACAGGATGATTTATTTATAGCTTCTTACTTATATTTACCTAATAAACATGGTGTAGAAGGTGGCTACTTCATATACTCTCATGCGAGGAAGATCAAGTATTTCAGCAACCTTGTGCATAGCGGAAATACTAAGCCAACCACCATTCTGTCGTTGGGCCAAATCCAGTAAAGGAATCATAGCACCACGTTTGTGGCCGTCAGGGTAAATCGCTAATAGAGCATCTATTCTCTGAAAATAACATTATTAATTACAATAACTATGGAATTACAAAAAACATTTTTCGAGATTCCTCGAAATCATGAAATGTAATTGTAAATCGAAATTCTAATTTCAAATACGAAAATTCCATTCTTAAATTCTATTCTTTCATGAAAGACAACATTCCAAGTTCAAACTACAAATGTCAAAAATCACCTGTTTGTTTTCTGGTGTGAATTCGAATAATATGTTAGGGTTGTCCTCAGGGGAATCTCTGTGCACGAAAAGACTATCATGTTGTAGAGTAGATGATGTTTGCAGGGCTCTAGAAGAAACCCTCCACTAGAAAAACACAAACACAGGTACTGATGATATGGAACTGTCACATCGTTATTATGTAATACAATAAATTAAAACTAATTTCATTAAGAGCTTCTTATAACCTACCAAACCCTTAACTCCAGACCTGAGGCTGGACAGCATTATTATTAACCTTTATATTTTTTTATTGCGAAACCCTGTCCGCGAACAAACCCTACTTGATTTTTATTCGTTCATTAATTAAATTTCTTGTAGATTTGACATACAAGAATATCGTTTAGAAACGACATCTATAGATAACCTAATTTACTACAGATATTTTTCTATAATAAAGATACAAAATTGTTAGGACTTAACTATTAATAATATACCTATATATTATAAGGAATTTTAAAGATGCATTACGATCATATTGATAAAACCACCAAATTGTATTTTCTATAGTTGTGACGCTGTAATTGAAGATGGCGCTAGTAGTAAGCAACGAAAAACATTCGGAAATTCATACACGAGTGACGAAAATGATAACGAGATGCATTTGTTAGAAGAAAACTAGATTGTTAAGTTTAAAAATAACAAAGATGTATTTAAATTTTCGATAATATTTATTTTCGGAACATTACGTTTACTCCATTATTTGCACAAGTAAGCTATCAAAAGTACCTTATTCATAAAATAATGTTAAATTCATCTAGACGAATCATCTATCTAATAAGAGTATTATGATCTACTAAAAACTCAGGAATCTCTCCTCCTGGAACTCCAAATATTTTTGGCCAATTATTAAAAAAAAACTATTTAAGTAGTATTTAACTAATATACCTACGTACTTTTCGAAATATGTATGTTATTTGGCGCACTTAAACCTAAATCTAATAGTAACAGGTACATCAATCGTTATAGTTTTTTTGTTATCTATATTGACAAACAACCTGCTTTCTACAGCCCAATTTTAAGTATTTGTCACACCTATTGAAATCTTAACTTCTATTCTTGTCAAAAGCATTCTGGTTCCGTTATTTAATTTGTTGCGGATGCTTCTGGGTTGGTTACCAATTTGTTCTTGGGCGATTTCTATTTTCAACCATTATTGACATAACAAAAAACTGACACATCAAAAATCAGTTCAGAAATAGGTAAGTAGTATAGATTTTATTCTTTAAAGATATACCTAGTTTATTTAAATCAACATTGTTGACCTTTCCCTTCGTATATATTTGTTATAACGGCAAGCGGAAGTCAATTAGAACTAAACTTTTTTTTTAATTTTTGGAAGGTAGCCTGAAAAACGTCACGGAAAAAAACTATAGAGCAGGATGAAGATATCAATGGGTCATAGTAACTCAAGCATCGTCTTTTAAAACCAGCCCGGCATAGTTGGCGAATTTCGCTCGTTAGCCCTAACCATACACGAATCCTTTCAGAGCCAATTATTTCAACTCGATAAATACTAAGTTCGCCCGCCATTTCTAAAACTGCACCCGTATGCGGCCGTTTCCATAACAACATCGTTGTTTTGTCGATCCCCCATTCGCTTTTTTAACTTTTTCACGGAACTGCATAGGTTACGCGAATATATCTTTTATGTTTGAGGCGTTAGCGTTCAAATGTCCCGTCATTAAGACCTCACGACAATATGTTATTTTTTAAAAAGAATTCGCCTGTGCTTCGATTCTAGAAGCACAAGCTTTATGGAAAGCCATTGGAATGGATGTTATGGTTTTACGATTATTTTTACTGGCAGCATACATTTTTTACTTTATAAACATAATTTGAAAATTATATCTATAACATTTCTCAGTTCTAAATTCAAAATGTCAGGTACATTATGACAATCAACAAATCTACAAGTTTTCTCTCATAAATGCCGTTTTTAAAGTCATTCCTTCTTTGTAATAAGTCCTTGCATGTAATGTTACCAGACTTACCAGTTAAAATTGTAGCATTGAGTAAGATTTAAAAATTATACGAACTCAGAGATTCTTAGCAATAATAATATAACTAAGTATACTATAGCCAAACCATGTTTTTTTTCTAGCTTCAGAACATATCGAAAAAATAATATTTCATTGTGTCAATGTCTGACGCAATAGGGTCATTTTGACCTCTATGGGCTTTAGGAATTATGCTAAGCATTTGACCTACAGACGTTCTCAGAAACGAATAGTTATTTTTGTTAGGCGCTTACATAAATTCCGTTTTATAGTTTATGAATCTGTAGTCTATACTTCTGTTGAAATTCGATCTGAAAAGTTCCTAAAAGTCGAGATGTTTTTTTTATCTGTAAGCGAATTTTTCGATGTGTCAACATTAATAAAGTAACTGTCATTTTTAAATGAGTATTGTTATCTACACTAAAAGTATAAAGGAACTTTGTGAGTGTATGATTGTTACTCCTTAACGTCTAAACGGCTGGATCGAAACATAGGCTACGTTTTACTACAGGGAAATATACAATTTATTTTTCCCTAATAAACCGCGAGACAGCTTGTTTATGTACATATATATATATATATATATATATGAATATGAATATATATGAAATATATATGAATGGAGATTCGTTACTTCCCGCATTGGTTTGAACATTGCTTTAAATATTGCCAGTTATTTTGACATTTTTGACGAATAGAATTGTAGTTACCGTTAAAGTAAACCAAATAATATGTGTTTTTAAGCGATATACTTAAGTTTTCAATTGTAATAGTATCTTTAATATAAAGTTGAAATACGTTGAAATGCGTAAAATAAACTCAATAATAGCTGAACTGATTTCAATCATTATTTTTTAGAATGTTCTAAGCACTAGTATAGTTCATCGGTTAAAATAATTCAAGAAGAGGGTCTTGTGTATACTACATGCATTAATGCGGGTAAAACCGGGACAGCTAGTTAAAGATATATAAAAAGCTAATCTAAATGAAATGCCTTCACGCAAGATACTATTTAAATACACTAGAAAATTATAGGTTGTTAGATACATTCTGAAAGTAATGAATTAACCATTAGTTGTTCATTTCAATTATATTTTTGATGTGTGTGGATTTTATATAACAACTTGTTATTACACACGATAATTTTTATCCTGGTATTCCCTTAGAAATAACCGATACGTCCTGTCTTGCTTTTGCTAAGCTTTTGACTACCTATCAATGGTATGGTATGGTAGCATGGACTGGTATCCACAACTCCACGTCAAGGCGCGGTTTTTGCGTGTAGATGGGGATCTCATTCGATCCACCCCAGGTTATTGAAGAACGCCAGCAGTCTATTTATTTACACTGACGATCTCCTGGAGCGTACCTGTATTATTGAAGTACTTAGCCCTGTATGCGGCAGTTCGAGGCCAGTGTAGAAGCACGTGTGCCGCTGTTTTTGCAGAGCTTGCTTGAGAGTTGATGAAACAACTCTCAAGCAAGCTCTGCAGAGAGGACTATCTGTGATACCTAAAATAAAAAGGTGTTTATTGAAATATCCATGTCATATGATGGCAGCTTTAGCTGTGCGTAGTTGCCGTTTGGTTAGGTGCCGTAGCCTGGTCAGGATGTTTTCAAGATCAGGCATTGCTTCCTTAGCCTGTCTGCAGTCTTCCAGGTTTGCCCAGTAACTGTTGCGTTGGTCTCTCGTTCGTTTGTTTATTATTGTTCTACCCAAAACTACCATATGGATTTGTCTGACATTTGACGTACATTTAGATAAGACTCTAAATGACCATATAGGGTACTTTTTCCGTAATTCAAAGTCAAAACTCAAAAGTATCTTTATACAACTAGGCTACATATAGTAACACTTTTGAATCGTCATGGTATTACAAAACATTTACCATTTATTGTCACGAGATCTAAAACTAAACGAGTAAAGCCACGCTAGTCTTACTATACTTACATCATCTTAGTAGATATACATTCAAAATTAGTTCAATAATCTGAGCAATGACTCAATGTGGTTAGTCTGTTAATTGCATATTTCGCTACCATCAGAGGTCAATGACATGTGTTTATTATTTTCGCATTAGCAGTTGGCACAGAAGCTTTATATATGTTAGCTACATTTTATTAAGATTCGGAGTTGAGACGCAATGTTTTAAGGGTATTTTAAGGACTCTAGTTTTAGTTTTACAAGGTTCCGTAGATTGTACTGATACTGAGAAGAAAAAATCCCTAAGGAGAAATATGAGGAACAATGTTTTAGGAACATTTACATTTTATATTACATTATTTTTAATTTATTTGTACTAAATGCGATAGTTACTTATTTATCGTTATTATTATTAAGTTTATGATAAAAATACTTTAAAGTATTAGGTACCAAATCATTGCTTTACACTCGCAAAATGGTTTCTCTTTTCCTATTTCTTTTTTCCACCTTTTTCTTTTTACGCATATTGTAAATACGCTTTGGCATTACCTGGTATAATATTGATTTTTAACCGATTTCATAAAAGCTCCCAATTTGACAGTATTTTCGTAGTAAAACAAACGCGAAATTTTCGAATGAAGAAATCGATTTTTATTCGATTATTTTAGTATTTTAGAGCTGGTGTTTCTCGTAGGTATTTTTGCCTATTTTGACCTGTTCTATTCTGAAAACCATATTTTTGTTTAATTTGTATTTTGCGTGTCACGTCACGGTAGATAATTTTTTATAACTAATTACAATTAGAACTTAAATTTCAGTTTTCATAACTAAATCTACCAAATTTCATTCCGTCTTATGTAATTACTATTAAATACATAGTACTTACTACAACTAGCACTACTACTTCTAACACTACTACTTACAGTCCTAGCCCCATTGGGTAGTGTTAGTAGTGAGAAAACTAATGAACCGATATCTGTTATTAACCCGGGACCCGCGACCTTGCAAACCAAAAAATCCTGACCTACATTCGACGCACGCTACAAAAATAATAAGAATTAAAATAAGGCAAGCGAAGGAAAAATAAAAATCACAAGATTACAGTTACGCCTGCGTTTCCATTCACGCTTCGGAGAGTTCTCTTTTTAGCCGGTACGTGCAGCGTCTTGTTCCTACCTTCGTTTTTTAATCATTTCTCGTATAGAATAACAACATCTAGAACCGCAAATAACCACGTAAAGTGAAGCTATTTCGAAATAGACAATTTTGTCTACTTATATAAATCATCGCTGCCTTGCATTGCATCGAAATTAGTATGTTTTTCGTAGATTTAAAATTTTCTACATTTATGGGGTGAATTTCTTATAGCAGCAACATTATCGGTGGGCTTGTGGGCGTGTCATCGAGTGTATGAACGTGATTTTTAAACTTACACATATACAGATTTGGCTTCACTTACAGCGGACCGATAAAGGACTATCAGTCTATGCGTTGTATGTCTATGCATTTCTCGAATATGGAGCGTCGTTTTTATCGTTTCCCGGTGGCTCCCATTCACGGGCGGGTTATGTCCGAACAATTACGTTGTCTTGTTTGTGCTTTTTACGTTATGAGGTAAGGAATTGATTGGTGTAGCGTTCTTTTTGGATCGCTTCTGTACGTGTTCTTACGGGTTGCGCAGTGCATGGTGATTGTATTGGGAGTCGAGTTGTATGTCTTTGGTTAGTTTTAATTGGTTTTTTGTAAGAGAAAGAGACACTATACAAAAGTTAAGAATGTTCTAAGGAAGAGTTTTGTTTTAGTTAGTGAGAATGAATGTTTCATCCTTAATGTTTGTTGTAAGTTCACGGAAAATCTACTGAATTGATTTGGCTGAGGTTTAGATAGATTAGATTAACCCTGGATTAACAGGATAGGATAGGATATTTAAAAATCGATATAGTTCTTTTTCTTCTGTCTGTGTCTATGTATGCTTAAATCTTTAACCAACCGATTTTCATTTTTTTTTTCTCAGATAGAGCTAGCTGTTCAAGAGGGGGTTTATGTGTATAATACGAATGCGAACAAAACCGTGGGACTGCGGCTAGTGTTGTATATATTTGAAACGAAGAATATCGCGACACAGACAGTATCTTTAAAAGATATTAATCAAAGTCAAAGACCTGAGCAGTAATTCGGTCGCGGAACAAGTGTCGTGGCTTAGGGGCAAAAAGTGCAAAAAAGTGCCAATAGTTAGACATTATTAGCGGCCGACGCTTGAGGTCTGACACTTTCTATTGCGGTCCGCAACTAGACCTATTAGGGTTTTTAGTTTAATTCCTAATGGTATGCGGAAAATACTTCGTACTCAATGTTGGTTTAGGGCTTTAAATAATTAGGTACTTAAATGTTATTTTTTAGACTTTTGGGACTTTTGGGACTTAGACTTTGTTCTTGGGAGTAGGATGGCTGCTTGCAAGGCTTCTTCTACACTATTATAAAATGACGTACAATTATGTATTTAATATATACTTATGTTAGGTTACTCAATTGTAAATTTTATATATTTTAAAAGATGATTTTTTTTCCCCATTTTTGGTAAAAAGTGGACCCGTGCGAGTTTCTTACGCCGGTTGTTCTCGCCGGGTTAGTTCCCGAACCGGTGGTAGGCACCATGTAGACTTTCTGAAGGTATTTGTTTTTCAAACTTACTCGGAAAATAATCATTTTGATTTTTTTTTGATATGATTTGATTTGTTCGTTGAAGGAAAAAATGGAAACTTATAAAATCGCTTTTCTTGTTTTTTGTTTATTAAGGCCTTAATTTCGGAAAGCCATCAATACATAGTATAAATCAACACTTTCTCTGTCCCTATATCCCCATGTATGCTTAAAACTAAGCAACCACTTCTCATGTGGTTTTAATAGATAGAGTGATTGACCAGGAAGGTTCAAATGTATAATACCTACAGGCATTATTCATGCGAGCTAGTACCTAAATAATAATATTTAGGGTTCAGAAGCAAATTTCAAAATTAGAGCTACAAGTTCAAATAGTCTAAAAATTAAAATTTTATGTACGGAACCTTCAGAAGGCGAGTCTGAATCGCACTTTTTGTTTATTTGTTTTATTATACATTTAAAAAAAATAGATAAGTAACAATAGTTCTGTAAATATTAAGTTAGTATATGTGTATTTGTATGAGCTATACATTGAGTATCTCTTTACTAATAGATTAAGTGATTTAACTTAAATAGGATTAATATTGAGATTGACATTTAATATTATAAGCTTTTCAATATTTATTTTAGTATCCCACTACTAATATAATAGCAGACATTTTTCTTATTTTTAAATTTACGATTGTAACAAAACATATTAGGTCCACCATATTTTGTTATCAAGCTCTAAAGTCTAGACTATATTTGTGTTAAAATTTTATCAAATGTGTTAAACTGTTTTAGATGTAAAAGCGTAACAGATAGACATAATTATTTTCACATTTTATTTTAAATAGAGATACAATTATTATCTTATCTCTAGTTTATCTTTTAAAAGTGTAGCGACCGCTACTAATGCACCGAGTTCTGAATCGCGCTTACGATATTTGTTCGAGACTTAGCTTATATACAACTTCTCGACATTGAACCATTGGGGCCTAACGCCCAGTCTGGTTCGCCTGGTTGAGGATCCTCCCTTTGGTTCAGAGGAAGGTCATATACCATCTTACTTCTTAGAAGACAAAAAAATCGTATGCTATAAACGCGAAAGTAAATGACGATGTTTTCTTTAAAAGCTTTTATTTGGTTTTACCTGTCTGGGGTCTGTTTGTTTGTTTGCTTGTAATCAAATCTTGCAAATAAAATTTAACCCACTACCCGGTTACCGATTGAGTTGAAATTTTGCATGCGTAAATCGTATGACAATGCAAAATTATTATCACATGGTGCTGACCTGATAATGGAGCCTTAAGGTGGCTATAGGAATTCAGTAATGAAACAACACAACCCTATCGTGTTTGAGCTCGTTTGATTCGTTTCGACGAGTACTCCTGTCCGGGGTCTGTTTGTTTGTTTGTAAAGCTTGTTTAAATAAAAAGTAACTTATTGGTATACAAACATTAAATTTACGAACAATAACACAGCTGACATTATTTAATTCTTAGATTTAGGAATGTAATAAAACATAATAAGTCCAACATATTTTGTTATCAAGCCTTACAGTCTAGGCTATATTTGTTCTAAATTTTATCAAATGTGTTAACCTATTTTAGATGTAAAAGCGTAACAGATAGACATATTTTTTTCACATTTCAGTTTATATAGAGATACAATTATTATCTTATCCCTAGTTTAACTTTTAACTACATACTATACTATAATTTAACTGCATTTAGGTACTATTAAATATGAACTTTAAATAAACACTAATATAAATTTATTCAATAATATAAGCTAATTTATGTGTTTCTTCTCTTTCGTACCACCATATGTAACTTTACATTCTACATTTTCCTTGTTTTCACTGCTTAAGAACTATATTCGTCGAATATTCTAAAATGACAATCTATATCTACATCTATATATATAAAAGAAAGTCGTGTTAGTTACACGACTTATTATTCAAGAACGGTAGAACAGATTTGGGTGAAATTTGTAGGGAGGTAGCTTAGAGCCAGGAGACGGACATAAGATACGAGGTAGTTAGGTAGGTATTTATTATTTTTTTTGTATTTTTTTCGAATAAAAAAAATACAATCTGCTTATTTATTTCCATTAAAGCGGAACAAAGTTCGCTGGGTCAGCTAGTTAGGTATAGAAATCAATGTTTATATAAACTTCAAATCAACATATAAACCTCTTTTTATTTATTTATTTCTTAATACTTTGTAACATAAGAATAACATCAAAATTAAGTAGACGAAATAATACACATATACATATATAATATACATGTATGTAAATGTACTCTTATGTATGTATATCTTATTAAATACAGCAAGTTATTGGACACGATCGAAATTACTACTTGGTCATCGATACTGTGTATGTATGTATGTGTGTATAGCTATAACTCGCCACCGGCTTAACGCATTTAGTCATCATTCCAAGTAAAAAGTAAAAATAACTATGAGTCTGCATCTCGTCTCAAGGCCAAATCCTGACTTCGATAGAGAGAGATGGAATATATGGTTTTTAATGAGTGCGAAAAGGACGCATGTGGTGGTATCTTCGTCCTTTGAAAAGGGAAAGTGGTAGTTAGAGCATAAGCGAGAGTGAGATGAAAAAAATGGTCAAGCGCGAGTCGGAATCATTTAATAAGGGTTCCGTAAGTTATTTTATGACAAAAGTAACTTTTCCTGGATATTTCGATTTAAAATAGATTAGGAAGTACATATTTCATTGATTTTTTTTTTGTATTTAGTTTTGAGATTTGATACTTTATTTAGAATAAAGTACACTGGAATGATCTAGAATGTGTTCTATGAATTATTTTATAATAAGTAAATCTTTTTATTGCTCTTTGGACTGAAAATGTATTTGGAATTTGTATACTTCTTTGTAAATTCCAAGCTGTATGTTTAAATAAGTAATTAAAATATGTTTTAGGTAATATGGAGTAGGTAATATGCCCTGTAAGATAATCTAATTAAGAAAAATTGATAATTTTTACCTTTAGACAAATGTTATTGAAAAAATATTAATTTTACAGTAATTTTTAATTAGTAGCGGTTCCAAAAAAAGTATGTTGTCTATGCATTAAAAGTACTAAATAATTTGATACTACAAGTTAAAAATATACATCTTTAAAAATTTATTTACATTTTACATTAAAAATCATTATACGTTGTTCCAGTTTCGTATCTTTTCTCCATAACCACGGAACCCTAAAAATATCCAAAGGGCAGAAAGGGACAGATATACCATACTTTGATAGGAGTAAAAGAGACAGCATCAAGAACCGGTTAATTTTGAAGGGCTTGGTCCACGATGCTGCGTTGTACAGATGATTATTTATTACATTGTATCTAGTAAAAAGCTGAGCCTTAATTGAGTTGTTTTTACTTTTGTAGTAGCTCTTACGCGCGTAGTATGGGTTTTTGTTTTGCTACATATGAACTAGCTGGCCTGACGCGACTTCGTTCACGCTGTACCTATCCTGCCTGTAACCTTATATCCTACATACTAGAAAAAAAAATATCGAAATCGGTTAAGCTGTTATAAAGTTATGCACTAACACATTTGGCGATTCATTTTTAGGCCATAGATTTTGTCTTAACAAAAAACAATAAGTTATAATATTATGTAAGTATTATACATATAAACCTTCTGAATCTCTCTATCTACTAAGAAAAACTGCATGAAAATCGGTTGCATTGTTTTAATGATTCAAGCATACATAGGGACAGACAGACAAGCGATTTTGTTTAAAACTATGTAGTCATTTATCTTGTTATTTTCGAAGTTTATATGAAATTCCACGCGGACGGAGACGCGGGCAACAGCTAGTATCTTATATTTATAAAGATTTTCATATAAAAATAAATAGTAGTACAATCAGTTCTTTTTCAACGCACAGTTAATATTTATTATTTACCAATAAATATTTGCGCTCACACAAACACACACGCACGCATGTGTGTGTTGTGCACAAGAATGCAATGCGTTGTTGACACAGCCAAGTTTGATATTCCTTTATTTATTACTATAAAAACCCTTCAAAAATAGCATTTAATTTTATACCTTAACATTTAAGTCGTAAGACTCTTAATTGCTTCACACAAATTCGACTTAAGTCTTTATGTTTCTATTGTTGATGAAAATAGTGACAGATGAATTGAAATGCTTTCTCTATGAAAATAAGGTCGAATTTTCTTTGTAGAAATACAGTAACCTATGACCTATTAATATCGATGGAGGTAGGTATATTTAAATAAGGATTTATGCGTTGTGTCTGGTGTTTTGGCGAGTTTCGCGGATAAAGATTTGTAAAGGATTAAAGACGGAAGATTATTTGATTCGAAATTTAAAAGTACGTATCACGTTTCCGTATCTAAAATCGAACAATGTGCGAATCGTTTTATACTTTTAAATTTTAATGTGCCTATCATACTTTGTAGTGAGTTTTTTTTTTTCTTATCAGCCAGTGTTTGTAAGGTGGGAAAAAGAAGGTGTAGGTTACAATAGATTAAATATATTTTGTCATTATGACGCCTATCATTGTTCAAACGTATACAAAACCAACAAATAAATTCTTTAAGAAAAATGTAATTTTCATTTATAAATATAAAAACGTTACAAGCAAATAAAGACTTAGAAATTAAGAAAACTATAATATGGCATACAATATTTCCAAAAAAAAATCTTAAAAAAAAAGAACGCAAAAATGTCTTTCTAGAAACTTCTTATAACACAACAAACTAATATTTGACAGCGCACTGACATATCAATAGTAACGTCAAATAACAAAGAAACAAATAAACCAGCCAGTACAATTAAAAAAGTTAACTTTTAAACAAAATCGAGAGTTTGATCGACCCAAAAACACTTTCAATAAACATTTCCCACCGGCCAACCTGTTCTATAGCCAACAAAAACATTATATTAATTTGGGATCCCCACAAAAAACGATGATAGCCGATAAAAAAAGCTAATGGCCAAGAAAAAGAAAAAGGATTGAATAGAAAAAGTAAAAAAGGAAGTTCGAAGAAAGGGTTTGCTGTATACAGGGTGTCCGTTTTATTTGTGAATTGATTTATTATTTTTATTTTGTTTTAGTTATGATGGTTTGTATTAGTCACTGAGAACGCTTTAAGATCTGAAAGAGATAGAAGAATGAAAATAAAAGAGAGAGAAGGAAGATGAATGAAACCTCTGGTACTCATACGAAACGCAGTAAGTAACTTAATAAATGATGAAGCATTTTGAGTGTAATTTAATAAATTTATCATTTTTAAAATCTATTTTAAAATTACAAGTGACTTCCTTGATGCAATAAAACTAAAAACATTGTACAGGCAATATTTATTTACAATTATTCTTAATGTTATCTTTATATGTAATTAAATATTCAATAATTTTGCTTACATTGACGCTTTCGTACAAATTATATTTATACAACGGAATCAAAACGAGACATGTATTCTAAATAGTGCATAATTGGAGTAATTAAGAGGAAACGACACAGGTTTTACTAAAATAGATTCCAGCACTCAATTACAGGCAACATTCCAATCATAAAACATTGTTATCGTTCGTTTTAAAGTATTAATTTAACCGACTTCAAAAAAAGGAAGAGATACAATACGTAACCAGGTTTGTCTAATGTAAGGGTCAGACTTTTTTAAAGTGAAGTTTAGTCCAGGGATTGACAAACCAATAAATAAAGTATTGTCAATGTCATATGTGAAAATGTATGAATATTTGTTACTCTCCCACGTAAAAACCATTGAATCGATTTCGTAGAAATTTGACATACAAGTAGATAAGACCCTAGATCGACACATATACTTTTACTTATTAGTATTAATACCAAATACTCAGACTCGGTCTACTAATTTTGACACATTTGTATGGCGAAATGTCAAATTAGACCAATTTGAGTTGTACTTAAATTTGAAAAAAAATTCAATATTCCGGCATAATAAATTTGTTTGTAACAATGTTACAAAATAAAACACCCTGTATACGAATGTGACATATATTTGGGGTTGCATAGGAATTCCACGCTGCAGTCATTTATATCGAAACGCTGATATTTTATTAAGCAGACAGAAGAATAGGCTCGCTGGGATTTTCACTTTTAATGATCCTTGTTGCCATGGTAACGCTGGCCAATTTTTTGTGTTAGATTTTTAAAGATACCTTAAGTCATAGACGTAAAACGCATAGACTGATAGTCCCTTAACAATCGGTCCGCCGTAAGTGAAGCCAAAACTGCATCCAGATCCAAACTGTGCCAGACTTTCTACCGCCTGAACAGTGACGTGAAAATGTCACTGTGCTCCGGTCTGAAGGGCACTGTAGCCAGCGTAATTACTGGGCTAATGAGTCTTAACATCTGATGACTCAAAGTGGGTAGCATCGGTGTAGTGCACCCCTGCCCGGAGTTGGGCTTTATAGCAAAGTTCCGGGCAGCACTGCATTGGCTATGGGCTGGCGTTACTCTTACCATCAGGAGTGCGACCAGCTCGTCTCCCCTCTTCATAGTATAAAAAAAATCTTTGTAAGTGTAATAAGCACATTCTTATACTCGATGACACGCACACAAGCCCATCGATAATGTTGCT
>DWAJ01002606.1:0-16981 GCA_018238005.1 Eurema mandarina
AATCTCGCGACAAGCTTTTAAAACATATAAATTGTGTCAAATATGTTGAATTTGAAATGTTATAAGTTGACAGTAAAGTTATAGTGTAAAAGTTTATTTTTTTCTTTTTAGCGCATTTAAATAAAAGTTTGTTTTTAAAGATTTTTTTACCTTAATTTATTTAATATAATTTTTTGACGATTTCTTTATAGCCTTGTTAGCTAAATCACATGACTCATTAACTGTGACTCCACATAAATATATATTCTGTTTCTTTTATCTAGACTTTTATATTTAAATTGCTTTTAGCTTTGTTTCAACAAAATAAATTTAACAAAAAATAATAACATTTTTTTTTCAGTAATCGTCGTAGATAATGACAATAATCACGTAGGTAAGCAAATAATTAAGTATTTATACACAAAAGCTTAAGAGTTCCTATTGTTAACAGTAATAAATACAAATATTTCTCCAGTATATAATTATCTGTTATCTAGTTTCCACAAACTCTGCATAGAATAGCAATAGATGGTGCTGTATATACAAGTGTACTTTTTTTATCTAATATTAATCAGATATAGTAACTACAAATGATCTTAAGGTTGTGCCTAAATAATTGTTACAGTCAGCTTATTATTAATTTATATGTAAACATTCGCATTGTTCATTAAAAATATCACATCCGTACAAAAACACTAATTAAAATATTGACCTTACTACCTGCAAGGCTCGTTTTACGATACCGCAAAATTTTGTCAAGATTTGTTTAATTTTTTTATATATATGTTTTAGTGGTCGTGGTTGAAAACGACGGTTCCGGTGAGTATTATAAATTAACCTACTACATAATACATATTATATACTACATAATACATATTACATATGAAAGTTTGTGAGAATGTATGTATTGATGTCTGTTTGTTATTATTTCACGCAAAAACGGCTGGATCCATTTAGCTGAAATTTGGTATTTAGCTATGTGATAACCTGTATTAACACATATGATACTTTATATCCCGGTATTGCCCTGGAAATGGGAACTACGCGGGTAAAACTGCGGCTAGTAGTATATAAGACTATCGACGTTGTCCAATTATATCATATTATGCGGAATAATGCTTAACATTGAATGTTTCAACAACATATTTCTTTATATGTATATATCGAGCACTCTTAAAATACTAATGTTCTTTCGCTTAATGCATGCAATTACATGTGCAGTGACAGAAAATTAACAAATGTTTTTCTACAATTTGACATTGATCAGAATATCGCACTATTTTATTTATTTATTTATTTATTTATTTATGAATACAAGCTTACAAGTAAATACATTTCAATTTCAATTATAATTAACTTATTATAGTTTAGGTTCGCTGGTACCTGTTTTAGTTAGAAAACTGTGTTACAGATACCAGCGCCTAACTTAATATAATATGTTCTGTAATTGGAAAACGTTGTATATTTGCTATCCATAAGTACTGCCATAATCTTTTAAAAAGAATTCTGCATGCTCCACCACGCTAGAGTCAATGACATAATTACTAGATGTAGTCGTCCCAGTAAATTTATCCTATATTAAAAAAAAGTTATATTCAAACATATATTTGCTTACTTATTTTAGCGGTAGCTTGCACGTAATTAGAACTCTCTATTTTTCATTCATATTTATTATTCATATCCTAATCAACCAAAATAACTGTTACTATTGTATTATAAAACTAAACTATTAAAGTAAACTAGCTGGCAATATGTACTTTCTATCTAATATAGTTTTTTAAATAATAGATGTTTTTATTTTTCAGTTATCGTTGTGGATAATAACCCAGGTAAGTTAAGAGGTGCTTACTTAAGCAATAATCGTTTTATTTTTATAATTTAGTCATCTGGTAGTATTATCATCATTACATAGTATAAAACAAAGTTGCTATCAGCTGTCTGTCTGTCCCTATGTATGCTTAGATCTTTAAAACTACGAAACGGATTTTGATGCGGTTTTTGTTAATAGAGTGATTTTTGATTCTTGATTCTTTTGACTTTTGATTCTTAAGGAAGGTTTATATGTATATTACATTTATAATTTAGAAGAGAAACACTGATAAATTTACAGGTTTCTAATGTAATGGCGTAAATAAGAAAGTTTACAAGTTAAGTTTACAAACGCTGGCTGATCCCCTCGAGATAGACCAAAATATTGTACTACAGTATTGTCCACCTTAAAAAGTTTTACAAAAAAGTCCGCGATAGCACATGTCTATCTATGAGGGATAACCCACCATAATTGTTTTCATACCTTACTAAAAAATTGTTATTCACGAAGTGATTTTAAACAATATAGCATATTATCCTTATCCAATTAAGTAGCCTAAATAAATTGTGCATTTATTATAGATCAATATACTACTTACAGCATATAATTTAAGTGAATAGTTCCCAAAATATTACAAATAAAAAATGCAGGAACGTGTTGTTGCGGCGCCGGGGCGGTACATTGTTACATTATAAGCGTTGCACCCGTGCGAAGCCGGGGCGGGTCGCTAGTTGTAATATAAGATGATATTTCTTAAATATTAATTCTTATTTCAAAACGAAATGTCTTTTTTACGTATAAAGCTGGAGAAGAACTATTTATTTTAAAAAAATTCTAATAAGATATATTATTTTAACGCTATTATTTTGCAGTAACTTAAAATTTTAATAGAACTATTGCGGAACGTCTACTGTTGAAACAACGAGTTGTAAGGAGAATTTAATCGAGTGTAAAGTCATGTTATATATAGCACATATAGAAGACTTTTTCATTTTAATTTACTTCATAGCCTTGAGCTTGCATAATTAATATAAATGAAAGATTCAACAATGATAAATGACTCACTGTTAAAACCACTTCCATATTCTCCCTACCTCTTTTAAGTATTTAACACAAAAACACAAAGAATAATTCATTTAACTAGAAATATTCATTTAATAAGGAAATAAACACGTAAGAGGAAATATAATTCAAACATAAAACACTAATGTATGCAGACTTCAATAATAATTTATCTATTCTTTCACAGATAGCTGAGCAAGAGAGCTAGAAACACGTTTAAAACTGAAGCAAATGTAACAAGCAGCCTCTCCTGATAATTATTTAAGTAATATTTTATACAGTTTTAATATGTACTATTAATTGTTTCAATAAATTTATTAAATTCTATACATCAGCTGCCTATATTTTAAGACTTAATTGGAACTTTCAGGACAATATGTGGCAGTATCTAATTTCCTCGTTTTATAAAGGTTTTTTCTTCTAGGCACGGAAACCTAAATATTCGTTTGTATGGGACGGGAGAGTTCAAATTTACTTCGACTAATGACATATCATTTCAGCCACCTCAATTACAACAAATGTGCTAATTAATTACCTACTAATTGCATGGTCAAAAACCTTTTATTAAGAGTGTACATGATGTATGTGTTATAATGAATAGGTAAAAAACTTATTATATTCTTCGGTCTAGACTCTAGAGTTAAGATTCTAGAACATACATTCTCAATATTATTATGTACATATCATAAGAATCTAAGTTTCGACATGACGCGCCTGGCCTTGACACCAGTTGTCACTTGCAGATAAACGAAACAATCATCTATTGTATGTATAGCTTTACATGTGTACTCTGTAAAAAATAATATTTTAAATTGTTAGGTCACCATTATATATAAAGAATATTGCAGACATAGAACTCAAATTCTAGTTTACTCCCTTTATTTTCTGGATAAAAATGTTTTCAATCAGTTTTCAGTCATTTAAATCGAATCTTTATTAATTAAAATACTTTAGATAACAATACATACTCATAAAACAAACAATTCGACATTAAAAATATCACGCACAATAAAATATTGCGCCTATTAAAAAATGGTTATTACAATTTGCTTGAAAATTGCCTGCTAGTTTTTAGACAGGTTTGCTATTTTTATTAACATACTTTTAAGTTCCAATTAAAAGGTAAGAAATTAAGAGATATAAATAAGAAGTTAAGATTATAAAATTCCTCAACTTTTTAACTATTTACACCGCGAAATTAATTTAAATCTGTACTTAAATATCTGAGCATTTATAATATTTAGATAACTAATGATAAGTACGTACGTATTATAACGTGATTGATTTTCCTGTTTGTGTGCCATTTCTAGTTATTACAATTTTCCTTTGTTTTCAAATATGAGTCAAGTATAATAATTATAGTAATAAAAATTATCAGATTGCATTATAAACGTATAACATTATGAAATTACGGAAAAAGTATCGACTTGATTATTCCTCATTGTTATTTATTTCGCTAGCGCCCAGTCTTATTTCTGCTCTTCATTTGATGACTTTTGCAATTAATCGAATTAAAAAAAACATTAAGTAAATTGAAACAAATTCAATGTCGAGCTATTGTACCGAAGAGACCTCAATCAATCCAATGACGTCACACGAAAAGAGTTACAACTGCCTTTAATTGAGTACAGCTATGACAGAGCGCTCGCCGGTGACTGTGTTCATTCTCGTTTGTAGCCGTGTTATATTTTAAAACGAATAAAAAATGTCCACCTTTATTGCTGGCTTTATTTGCGCATTATTTCTGGTAAGTAAAGTTACATACACCATATCTGGCATATCTGACTCGTAACGTTAACACTTAAATTGACATTGTTTCAGGCCCTTATCGTGATCGTATTTATTGCGTATTGCATGTTTTGCAAGGAGAGGCATAAATCGGAACGTTTCCAGTATGACATTACTGATTTGCGGCAAAAGAATATAGAAATAGCACAGGAACAGGAGCACGAAAGCAAATCTAAGGAGGTCACGGCTGGAATTTTTATTCTACCGCGTAAAAGGCATAAAGAGGATTATAGCTATCAAAAACGGCCGGACTACCCAGAGAGCCCTATATCTAAAACTGAACCTAAAACCGATAAGCTGATAGATATTTTGAACGAAACGTCGCCTGAGACTGAGAGCCGTAAATGTGTAGTGTTCGATCTCGACCCAGACGTACCTTACCAGAGTGAAGTTTGAACTTTGATCTTGCAAGTACCATCGGCATGAAGAATCAGTTGCCATATCTTATGTTTAGTACTATTTAAACGTCCTAATTAAAGAAAACACGAGTCTTGTAGAATGAGAAACCAAGGTAAGAAAACTAATACTAAATAAATTATTATCAAATGTTCAACCAATACTAATAATTGTGACTTGAAGAATGAAGATTAAGAAAGAAGTAGAATAAAGTTTGCGCCCAATACCAAAGCTATTATTATTCTGTTTTTTTTTATAATCATATAATAAGAAAGATGCACATGATTAAATCGCAGTTACTGTATAGTATTGTGTTCATTTATTGCACTAGACTAGTTTAGTACGTATTGTTACAAGTAATGTAGCTTCGTATAAAGTGGGATAAAACGAGTTTTGTTTGTTGACTGTACTTCTGTTAAGTATGTTGTGTAACCAGTATTGTAGACTGACAATAAGTTAGTTTTAGAATTTACATTGTTGTCACATTTATATTACGTTAACCATGCAACTATGTTTGTACATTTTTTTTCTAATAAATGACGTAAATGTAATCCTTTGTTTTGAATTTCCATAGTTTGTATCGACTACTTAGAAATGTAAATTATCATATTATAAGTATAAATATTAGGAGATGTGGGCAAGGTTACGTATGTATTTATTAAATATAGATAAACAATGTTTTATTTTACTAGTTAATTTTGCAATATCACTGTAATAAATCAAAATATAAAAAAGACTGTTGAATATGTTTTATCGAATTCTCTTTATTATATTATTAATACTATAATTTCTACTCTATTAAAGGATTTAGAATATCGTTATAGTAAATCTATTTGTAAAAATAGTTCTTACAATAATGATCCCGTGTCACACCTCAATGTACATTACAATACGATGCAGGAAACCTATGCTATCCTTGTACACTTAAATGACTATTGTATTTCTTATATTAAGTAGATACATTATTATGTGACTCTATTTGCAATATTTAGAATCAAACACTGTGAAATATTCGAGGTGGTACAAGTATGCAGGTTCTCTCGATCAGGCGACCCTCTTGCTCCTACTGAGCAGCCAGCACTAGTCATCATAGAAAAAAAATCTAATGCAATAAACACTGGACGTATTATTCGTAATTAACAAAGTGACGATCAAGGATATCTTATAAACATTGAGAATTTTACAAGCAAAGTCTGAATATTGAGCCAGCAGAACATTAACATAGAGGTCCGCAAGGTTAAATGGTTATTGAGTCAGGTCCTTGATTCCGTCCGCCATTTTGTCTAGAACGCTCTTCTCAGTGGGCTTAAAAACGTGGACTACAGCATCGCCGGCATCACTGAGGGTTCGGACGACTTCGTCCCAAGCGTTCTTCATACTATCCATGACGTCACGCTTCATCCGAACGTCGGAGTCCGTTGGAAGAGCTACAGTGAGCACGATCATCTGGAACATATTCGAAGAAATGAAGTCATGTACCTATTTTCAACTTAGTTTTGTTTATTTATAATTGCGAGTCTCTGAAACATTTTGCGGATTTTTTTAATTTAGGCTTTGTAGATATATACTTTCTACAATTGAAATTAAAGTTGTATATTCATAAGCAAAACATTTTACTAAATTGATTGACAAAACTTGGAGATTTGATGCGTAGATACACATAATGCGAATAAGTCCAACCTACGCTCACTCCAACATGATAACCAATACCTAAACATATACAATACATAAATAGGAATTCGGGGTCATATCACCATAGTACCTATACTAAAGATCCTTTAAGTTATTACTTTAGGGAAGAAGTCTGCAGACGTGAGAATATCGAAGTGGGTTGTATTTAGATACACATTTAAAATACTACAGCTCTGACTCATGACATGATCACAGACATTTCAAATGTTATCATAATGCATGTGAAAGCGAAGAAAATTGATAATAGGCATCGATAACAGTTACCGCAACCACCAACTTTCGAAGGTTTTAATAGGGCTTACCCGAGGCGTATCACTTACATTTAGATGCACTTTAGAAATTATTTTATACATTGCGTATTTAGGTAATTATTATTACAGACAATATGAAATACAAAATTGTTTAACGTAACAGGCAACCGAGAATAGAAAATAAATAAAAATACAAGGTATAAGAACGAATATGCACCAAACCCATGAAATTTTGAGTAGAAATTTATAGTAATTGGCTTACTGACAAAAATGTAATACAACACTTTTGTTTGTCCCCAAGAAATAAAATGCAATTTATAGATTTAGATGTTTAATGATACGTATGAATGAAGCCAGTTTAAAAAAAAAACGATCTGTTTGTGTATATTTACTTACAAGGCATATGAAAATTAATACACGGCAGTCCATAGTGAGGCGAAAATATTTTGTTGTTGAATTATAAACTAATCCTGGTATCACAATTGGTGTTTACCATCTAGAGATCAACCTCCCACTGGATAAGAATGGGCAGGAAGGTATAAATTTACTTTGGTTACGCACGTGTGTCATGCTATCATTGTATTAACGAAATATTGAGATGTCAAGGGATGTACGCGAATAGTTTAAAAATACTCGACTAATTTTATGATATATATTATATATGTAAGGAGGAGATTATAATGAAATGCCTATGGCTAGACTATAGTCTCTTTTGCGTGGAAGAGTCTCTGAAGGTGCCCGTGACACCTTTTTTTGTTGACGGGGGGGAAATCCTGTTACGGATACCGCGTCCTCATCTGGGGAAAAGGAGCCAGTTGTGTCGGACTCGCCAAAAGGGCCCTTCCGACTAAAACCCACCGGTGTTCCATCGCGCACCCTTTCGGGGGGCGGACTCGCTGAGGACGCACGAAACAATCGTCCGCGAGCCCGCCAGGCGTGCCCGTTTTGGTCAGTACATCCGTCATAAGCCGCAGCCCCTTCCCATTCTATGGCTATGCCAGGAGAATTTCCCCGTATATTTCACTATAAAAAACTACAGCCTTCTCAATATTGTACTTAATAATTTACAGTGAAATATACAGAATTTATTTCTAGAAAGGGAGGTACGGAAGATATGTCTAAACACTATTGTTTAAATTAAGTTTTATTTATAATTTTTGATTCTGACAACCTAATGCAGCTTTTGAGCTGGAACCAATGACTTGAATAGTTCTAACCTGAATAAACATTGTTTCGAACAATAGCTCCACCAACAATTGAGATAAAAATACCTGCTCGTTCATCATTTGTTCCAAGATGATAGTGCTAATTTTAAAATGGTGAATTGTATTTGCATAATTTTTTACTAATATTATATGTGCAAAAGTTTATAAGGATTTATGGATTACTTTTTTACACTTTAATGGAATGGATGAAATTTATCATATCGGTAGATTTTGTATTTACACGTAGAGCACGTTTGGTCCTTATTACGACGAGAATGAAAACTATGCATGTAAAATCATATTTGAACATAAAATAACCATTTGAGGAGGAATTAGATAATTATATATACAATGTATGAAACAAATAATACACAAATTTTCAATAAATTAAACGCCTTGTGCTTAAGAAAAGCAAAAACGTGCTAAATATTTAACTTATTAAACGCTGTTTTACTTTTTCTCGAAATAAAAAGCAATAAATAATAAATCACAAAGCTCTTTATATAGTTCTTAATAGTTATATATCTTATATTTCTTAATATGTTAACGGAAAATTTGTCATAATAAAATCATGACCAGTAACATAAAATATATAATATATTTGGGCGGCAATTATTAGAAAATCATTTTTTTTTCAATACTTTCTTAAATCTTTATTATCTAGTATACACTTATAACCCTTGTCAATAAAAGATATTTTTCTTATTTGTATTTCGACCTATGTCATCCCCAGTGCCTTTAAATTGAATAATCGCTGTATACCGGAGGTAACACACAACACTGCAACAATGATAATGTAATAATCACCAAAATGACGCATGGTTTTCGAAGAACATTAGCCATTGTAGTACACGTATATACCGAACATTTAGCAATGTAGAAAGTCTACTTTACTCGTATATTTCACTTAAAATTAAGTTCTTAAAACAGTTCGCTATCTTAGATTAAGTAATAAATGCAATCTTATTAAAAGAGGTATTTTTACAAAAATAATTAGCACTGACTTTTTATATTTACATTTATTAAACTATAATGTAAAGTATTCGAATCTCAACCAAACGTTTTACTAAAAAACTTTTTAATATCTTTCCACGTCTTATTGCCTTGATTCGGAGAGCCGCTTTTATGGATTCTTGACGAATTGCCTTTTGGTCTTTTTTTGGTAACAAATGGTACCTTTGTTTTCGAAGTAACAGGAGGTATCGTCGCTAGATATTCATTCATTATTATCACCTATAAATATGAAAGTAATTAATATATTTTTTATATTAACAACTAATTTATAACTTAAAAAATGTATGAGAGAAATACATCTTGTAATCACTAAAATAAATTACATTTCTTAAAAATATCAAAAGAATAATTTTATGTAAAAACTAATACATTCGCCAAAGTGTACATTACACATTACTTGCCAGAATAAAAAAAATCACAAATATTTTCTTCATAACTCATGCGATGCGATCTCTATCAGTAATGAAAAGTGAAATCCTAGTCATTTTAATTAAACGCTACATTATAACTTTGCAGATAAATAACACTACCTACTTTTATATGATTACTAACAATGTCGTAGTTTTCATAGAGATTATTTTTTTTATGTTTTAAATGTTTTGTTCTCGTCAAGACTTTATTAGGTTTTGGTGTTTAAATATTTGCATAATACTTGTATACGATTTTAAAACAAAATAGGTACAATAGGGAAATAAAATAGAATTTTACTTGTATTATTAGAAAACACTTAAAAAATAAAAATTTGAACGGAAGACTATGTACTATGTTTTATATATCCAATGTTCTCTGCCGTAAAAATTAAATGTTTTTTTCTAAAAAAAACGATGTCAGTAGTGAAACGTGCAGCATACATTATTATGGTAAATAATTGCAGTTTACTCAAGTGCATCGACATTACAATGTTAATTCGTACAGTTTCGATAAAGATATCAAATTGAATTTACTTAATTATTTAAGTAAGGTTCTAAGGAACTCGATAAGTAGGTATAATCGCTGTCAATAGCATTTTGAAATAACTTTCGATTTCCTTAACATCCACCGATTGTTTTAATAGTATTTACAATGGTATGCTTAGAGTATATATTTCGCTGCTTCTTAAAACCTTACATAAGTTTTATTCAACACCACCAACGTATTAAGAACAGAAGCCAAAATGAACTTCAAGGTAAATACGAATAAAAATAATTAACTAAATAAATAAAATTCCTAGCCAGTGTATATTCACGATACTTATCTTCAAACATGCTATATGTATGTATTGGTACAGAAATTTTCCTATTAAGCCAAACTGGAGCAAGGTCTGTCGTTAATATCGTCAGACTATTTGTTTTAAAAGCCCCTGTGAATATTGTTCCTAAACCTTATCGGTAATAATTATATACGCTGCGGTAGTTGGACTCAGATACTTCGTTAATTCTTCTATAATTACTAAAACATTATTGAAATATGGTTATTAAATCCTCTTAAATAGGATTGTATATTTATGTTTATTATTTTTTGCCAAATTGGGCTTTAAATTTTTATTAAAAAGAAAAGATCCACAATAATAATCCAATAACATTTTTTAAAGGTTACAATCATCGCTATCGCTCTTATCGTGGTCCAAGTGAGTGCAAATCGAGTTCGCAGAGAAGATGAGCCGAAGACTGAAGGTAACGACAACTCAGGTGGTTCAGCCAACGCAGTGTCCGGAACAGATTCCTTCATTGGCAACATCGGTCAGCTCTTTGGCAATATGCCAACTAACCCCACCGAATTTGTATCTGTATTCTCAAACTTCTTTAAAAACGCACCCGAGAAAATCGGTAAAGCATAAATAAGATGATATAGTATATTGTAATGTACTCGTACGTTGTTTGCTATTTTCTGAATAAACGATGCTTTTTAAAATGTCAATTTATTTTTATTTTATATCCTTTATAATCAACTTGTTTATAGTATTATTTCTTATATAATTATAATTAATAAATGTAACACTTCTTATTAATAATTAACAAATTGACCACAAACATTGCAACCTAAGAGTAAGCGAATTAATCACTACATTTCTTTCAATACAATAGAAAAGCTTAATTTGTACATGCATTACATACGTATCTTTTATCCTTAAATTTATCATTTTTCCCTTAAATATATTATTTATTATTCTGTTCGTTAAACAATCGCTCATTAATTTATACAAAAGTATTGTTCACGAATATACCAATTATTATATCGGCTATGCAGTTTAACACAATTTATTGCCATATCAAAAATACGAAAAGTGAATTATAATCTTATTTACTTGATTAATTGCGTATTAAAAATAAGTACCTAACAGACAAAATATAAATAAACATGCATTCAATTATAAAATTATATTCTCTTTATACGTTCTGCAATTTCGAGCGTAAAATGTCACAGAACGTATGTACCAAAGTATTTTTACTTTATTTTTGTTATAGAACCTAATAATTAATTATTATGCCAAGTTTTAAATCTGATTTCTTTTTAGGTTGCTCGTTTGTTCCTGATTATCTGTTGCATTTCAATTGCACTAGCTGGAATATCGAGGTCAAAAAGAAACGACCACGACTTAAATAATTTGAACAACAATAACAGTGGGGATGCGAGTAACTTGGGTCCAAATAACTCAGCTAATTCTGTGTCTGCAAAAAATTCCGATGTCAATAATATTGGACAAATCAATGCTGATATTGATGTAACACGTAAAGTTAATATTTGCTCTAATTAATTTTGTCATGTTAGATAATATTTCAATATGATTTAATGAAAATATATTAAATCTTAACGGTAAGGTTTCTTGTCACATATGAATTATTAAATGTATATTTATTTAATTCAATAAATTAAACATTGTTGAAATAAATGTGTACTTATTTATTGTTACAAAACGTCAAACATATAAGTGTTTATGTTAATACAAAATCTCAATAAAAAAGTTAAAATAAAAATCTCATAAAAAATTAAATTCTTCAAATTTAAACTTTAGTCTTGTACATTTAAACCGTCGAAGATGTTGGCAAATTAAGGTTTTTGAAGAAATTTGTGAATATAAGTAAGAACTCTTCAGGAGTTTTTGGTATACTCCCTATAATTGGTACGTTTCCTGAACTTGTATCAGAGTCCTCAGTATCATAGTTTTTGTAGCCAATGGACCTTTTATCGTCTTGTTCCTGTGGTCGACTAAAGACTTGGAGAATGCATGCGGCGATGACAATTGCACGTATGGTGATCTGAAACAAAGTTAATCCTATATAATACTTAAAATATACACAATACTTTTGAAATTAGTAGATTACCTTTGAAGCCATTTTGATTGAAATATAATTTGACTCTTGACACCTTATATGCACTATTGCTCAAAGTTTCCATAGACTACAAAGACTATCGTAGGTTTTATATAAAACGGTAACGGGGAATGTTGTTTCCTATTTATTAATTACAATAATTGTATCATTTAAACTATATAACAGCGATTTAATTTATCTCATCAAGAAATGTTATTCGTTAAATCGTTATAATCAAAAACCTAAATAAAATACTTATTTTCTAATTTTAGAATATAAATCTTAATAAGCTCAGATATTAACAGTTTAGATGGCTGTAGAACGGTAAGTGCTGGTGATTGCTGTTATGCTAGTTATCTTCTTGGTCCAAAATTCGGAGATGTCAAAAGCAATAAATAAAAAATAAAAATAAATAAAGTAACACAAAAACGATTAGCAACACCAGAACTAACTTTATAATAAGAAATATTGTACGTCATTGCGAGGTTCAGTAGACCGACCGAAGTGCTTAATGTATTGACGTACCTCGTATCTAATAATGTGATCATTATTATTATGATTGTTACCTGTTTGGATCGATCGTGACGTACAAAGGTTTTTAAGTATGCCTTTCGGTGATTACCCGAGCAATCATTTTTTATTGGGGAATTTATGTAATGTGCCAATAACCCATTGTTTATTGGTTTAACTTAATATAAAAGAAAGATTAAGTATACAGTAGATACATACTTTATAACAAACAAACTTAATAAACTAACATAATTTAAACAAACTAAACGTGCTATTTTTAAACAAAGCAATATGATAAGACTTTATTGCTTAAAGTTTGACAAAATAACGGAAATAACATATTACTATGCTGCTTTTCGTTAAATTGCACTGTGAAGGAAACAATTTTCTTCTATAAGTACATATTAAGACAATTTACTTGATTTTCTTTAAAAATTCACAGGTATAAGTAAGACGAAATTCTAATTCTCAAACATTCACTTGGTAGGTACTTCAACATGGATTCCAAGGTATTTTTCTTATAAATTATAATTAATACAACGCATCCTATCATATTAATATTGATTAATAAATACTTCATTTATATAACTTTTAGGATTAAAATTTTAGTGGAATACTAATGTGTCAATGAGATATTAACATTTATTATTTTTCAAATACTGTGTACTGCGTTTTGTTTCAGCTTTTTCATTGTTTTAAAATTAAACAATTATAAACTTTCCACAAAAATAAAACAAATAAAAAAGTAAAGTATTGCGTTTACTAACG
Source organism: Eurema mandarina (assembly GCA_018238005.1). Classification (NCBI taxonomy): domain Eukaryota; kingdom Metazoa; phylum Arthropoda; class Insecta; order Lepidoptera; family Pieridae; genus Eurema; species Eurema mandarina. Next base: position 13,766 of record DWAJ01002606.1, read on the forward strand.
ATATATACTGTGTGTGTGTACGTTGTGTATGTACCGATGAAACATAACTTTAATATTTTTCCAGATTGCCGTATTCTTCATAGCTCTTTGCATAGTGCAAATAGCATTAGGGTCGGACCGAAACACGAGAGCAGCAGAAGAAAAGCCAGCTGGTGATTCTAACTCGAACAACGCGAACGCAGCCTCCGGCACCGATGCGTTTATCGGCAACATTGGCCAAATGTTCGGAACCATGCCGAAAAATCCTAACGACTTTCTATCAATGTTTTCCAGTTTCGTCAAGAATATAAACCAGCAACAAGCTAGTTGAAGTTTTTAATTGCTTATTAAACATTTGAGATGAGAAATATATTATTATTGTTTTTTACGCCCTTTTAAACTCTTATTTTATATATTTTATTATAAGTTATGAAATGGGTAGGATGTGGTCGTAGCAGATACATATACTTTCATATGTATTTAGTTTTTCACTAAACTTATATGTTCATATAGTGTACACATAAAAATGAAACAGTTGAAATATTTAAAAAATAGTTTTAATACACACACTTAAAAAAACATATTGCGCGTTAATTCAAGAACTACAAAAAAGCACTCAGGGCTTATATAAAGGCACATATGGTTTCTCCTTGTTTTGTTTCTTTATGAAGTAGTAATTAATATCTGAATAATCGAAAAGCGGACGCTGATAGATATTTCCAAATTCACCGAACACGAAATATGGAACAGTATACAATCCCGGATAAAAAGGATTTCCATAATTAGATTGAATATTATACAACTTATCGTCCAATTCCTTTGATTTCGGCTTATTTTTGTCCCAATAAGACTCAGTAACGGCTCGCCATGGATCTTTAGTCTTCGATGTTTCCTTATTATAATATTCTTCTAAACAATGACAATTTGTAACCAGAATGAATAATACTAAAACCGAAAACATCTTGAATCTTTCAAGTTAACGCTTGCTTTACGGATAAATATGTAATCCTATGTGTGGTAAATGCCGCTATTTAAAGAACGTTTAGAAATTTTTCAATTATAGTTATCAGTGTTGGAAAATACAGTGTCATATGTTTTAGAATTCTGTACAAAATATTATTATTATAATTTATTGTAATTTTTTTCTCACTTTGACATATTTAAATTTATATTGATGTACAGATATTAAAGGTTATGGTTGTTGATCGCCGAATACTAGAAATAAACAAAAACAAATAAATAGGTACCTAAAGTTTGCATCATCTTCTTTTTACGCCCTTTTCTTTGTTACCTACTGTAAATACTTGTATGTTAGGTATTAAGAAAGTTCGAATATTGGACGTAATCATCAATCCAAATCATACTCTTACTTAATATAAGATGCCTATTGTACATGCCTACACATATTATCTAAATAGATATAGTACAAATTAACCTAGACTAACACATAAGGCGATGATAAACGTTGGAATTTTCCATTATTTATGTATTGACTTACCAAACTTGGCTCCAGTTTCTATGAAAGGTTAAAGTAAAGTAGCTTAACGGCATAAAAAAATGCAAAGTAGCGAGTTGTGTTACTAGTTAATAATATATCCTGCAGTTTGCTGCAATTTTGAAAAATTAGGGGCTGCAATTACCATTTCTATCAGGGATATGAATTTTATTATTAAAAAGAAGGAATTTAACATCTTGGCTAACGGACACACTTAACCAAAGCAATAATCTGTTTCATGAAAACCCACCGGTAATTACTACTCCAACGTTCAACAAATTGTTTCTTAGGGTAAAAAACTCATTATTTGCACAAATTTATATTCATATGTTATGTGACGTATTTTTTTCATTGGTCACGAAATCCTTTATGAAATACGAACCACTGTAAAGTGTCATGGATTTGGACAAGCTTCCCCATGATTCTACCTGAATACTTTTTTTTCGAGTTTAAATATTCCACTATATTATCCTAACGGGAACGAATGTAAAAACGCAAAACTATAACAAGCGGTGCCTACATCCGTATTCGGCTTATATATTTTAATTATAATGCATTTAACTTACACATAGATAAATTGTATAAGATTCAGTTATGATTTATGTATACTTGGAAACCGCTTATTTTATTATAGAGCTCCATATGAATCTAATTATTGAATAAAAATGCTATAATCACATTAGTATTTCCTTTAATTGAAACTGCTAACTGCGAAATAGCTTTATAAATAAACATTGTTTAATTTCTACTAACGGTTGCATTTATTATGTTTTTACTCAGTAGATTAAGTATACTCAAGGTCATACGTTTTCGGTCTCTTAAATATATATATAAACAACAAAAATATGATACGCGGCTCTTTAGTAATAAATGTATTTTACGACACTGCCAAAGGAATTAAATAAAGTATCCGAAAAGTTGTTGACGAGGTTTTAAAGTTCATCATCAAATAAAAAGAGATTTTATAATGATCCAAGCCACGGAATCATAGGAAGTCCGATTTATATTTAATATCCAGTTTGTTAATTGTTTAATAATTCTATTTGCCATATTTTTTTAATATTACGTACATTTGATTTCAAACAAATATATTTTAGAAAACGGCCGGCCTTCCCGTGCCGAACCCTGTAGGAAAGATTTAGGTAAAAAACAATCTAAGTCAAATTAATAATCTAAAAGACATTTTTTTATTAAATTAAAAATAAGAACCTAATACTCAGAATTGAATTAACGCAACTCATATGAGCATTTTTAGAATATTTCATAGTATTAATCAAAGCTGATCTACATCATGGAATACATTAAAAAATACGAGTACTATATAAGACTCTAAACTCTGTACGGACTATACTGTATCCACTATACATCCAAGATGGCTTTTACGCAGGTTAGTGTTAATTTAAATACTTATATATTTTTTATATTTGAACAATACTTCAAGAAATAATATTACTACGGTTTATGTTTCTTAGTATATATGTTACGGCTAATACCCGAAGTGCGGCTACACCTAGTTTTAGCTGGTTAGAACTAGGTGTGTGGAACTGCTTTCTTGAAAATAGTTGTGTTTTAGTGCCGTTTTTGTTTCCTAATTTGTATAACCCCTTATCGTTACATTCAAGTACAACCATGGATAGTCTGGAACTAGTTCTAGCCGGAATGATATCGGATAGACCTAGTTTTGTCCAACAGGCAATGGCTGGACCTAGTTGTAGCCGGCAAGATGAAGGATAGACCTAGTT
>DWAJ01002607.1:0-16979 GCA_018238005.1 Eurema mandarina
TATTTCCTCGTTCATTCGTCAGTAAAGACTCAATGCAAATAAAATTTACATTAAACATTCTTATAACTGTATTTTAAAAATATTTTTCATAAGAAAAACATGTATTGTGTATGTACAAAAGAAATATGTAATTCATCCGCTATCCAGTTGCCACAACAGAACGACTGCTTAGCGTGGGACTAGTCTGCGCTATGTTAACATAAGTGTCCCGAAGTACTTACAAGGTTTTTAAAATTATAATGCAATAGCTGTATAAGTACCTTATGGAATTCAGACGAAACGGAATGTAGCCGCTGCATGGTGTGCGTGAGATCATAGCTGTATGAGAAATAAATGCCGGGCGCTTCTAACGCCGCGCGCAGGAGACGCTCATATGTGCTGTTGTCTTCTATCTGTATGAGAAAAACATTACTCTTTTTTCGACAAATTATATATGACATAGCCATCCGGCTTAGCATGGATTTATAGTTCAAAGTGTACATTAATCTCTTCCATATAAAATGTGTATTATATTGGCCTACACAAATATGTTACAAGTAATATATTGGCCTATAAAATCTACTAGATCCTAGGTTTTATTTTAAATTTGCACAAATTTTGGTTTTTAGTGTTCCAAATATATGTGGTCTATGATAATGTTCTCTTTTTGTAACAAGCTTAGAGAGTGTAGAGCTTCAAATAAATGAATTAATGCAACTTGATAGCTTCACATGTTCTCTCAATAAAGGGTCTTAAAAGCGAGACAAAATTTTTAGGAAAAACCCCCAAAAAATAAAAAATTAGCAACCATAGTCCAAAAATAAAACTTAAGTACTATTTAAAAATTACAATTTTTTTCTCTATAACTCCAATTTTAAGTAATTTTACTGAGGCACAATTTTTTCGTAAAAAACAACTCTGCAGTAATTTTTGACTTTTAATTACACTATGTAAATCACACAAACACTTTTATTGCTGTTTTAATGTAAAAAAAAAACAATTGAATAAAACAATTATACCTGTTTATTAGTAAGATGTGTAGTTGACCTTGCATATGGTATAATATCGGCTCCTGCGAGCTGGAATATATCATGGCCATTTATTTGACCTACCTGAAAGTGCAAACACAATTATAATGCTATTAACATTATTTTCATGGTTTTAATTTGAATTTAAATATAGGGATTGGGTATAGAAGACTAGGAACTTTGGGGTACCCCAGGTTGAGGTATATAGGCTATGTCCGGGCTACCTGGCTCATTCTCGTCCACTGTTGAGACGAGAAAAGGATGAGCTGGCTGTGTCAGTTTTTCAAATGAGAATGAATCATTTATAAAAACTAAGTTAACTGAATAATTAATTAATTACTAGAAAATATAATAAAAATATGCAATATACATAAAGACATTTATAAGTTCTTACCAGTATTCTATACTTGGCAACAACCAGATAGAATCCAGAGATGAGTTTGATAGATCCAAGAAAACCACACACTGGCTTGTAAGCATTTGCTGGTATTGGTATTTTCACTGTGTTGATTTCTATAAAAAATAAATTATTTTTTTTATGTCATTACAATCAACCAAGGAGGTTGTCTGCTGGTTTACACCAGCTATAAATCACCTCCCAAAGACAATGCAATGTCGTTTGATGAAGTTTAGTAAGGCTACTACATGTTAATTAACTATTTAAATAATAAACAATAAACAATCTTAGAGGAAAAAAATAATTTTCTCTTAGCCTTTTAATGCTTTACCAATCTGGATGATATTTCGCAAGTCATAAAGATCTTAAAAACTTTAAGCTAACCTACATTTTACACTAAATTAAATCGGCACTATATCAAGTACAATGTTCAAAAAATAATTGCGCAATTTTGGTTATACATACCTCTAACATATGCCTCTCCTGAAATTCTATCTATAACCATAATCTCAGTAGGGTTAATTGTTGGTTCCAAATAGAATTTATCGGAAGTCGTGTATCTAAAACAGTTTTATATGCTTTTTCATTATAATTATAATCTATATATATATACCTATATGAAATTGAAACCTGTTTTCTGTTGTCATAACTAACATGAAAATGGCTTGACCAATTTGGCTGATTTTTTTGTTGTATTTGTTATTATTAGGAGAAGGTTCTTATGTAAGAAAATATTAGCTTCACTTTTTTGATGTTTCATGATGATAGGGCGATACGACGTTCGCCGGGTCAGCTAGTTATATTATATAAAAGTGAAATTATTATTCACTTTTTAAAACTGTTTTGAGATTTAATAGCCACATTGGTAAAGGATGCTGCTACTACTACTAAAGTAATATTATTGCTTGGATATGTTGAAGTGAATATACTTAAATCAGATATTAAGATTAATTTTAACAAGTCATTAAGGTATTATAAATGTCTTCAAAGTTCCGATTCAAATACGAATATACGACTATTAGCGATTGGTGAAAATAAACATATGCTTATGCTGTATTCTGCTGCTTCAAACACTAGTGTATGTGTAAGAAAATTTATAAGTTCTATTTTACTAATGAAGTTATAAGATTATTGTAATTAAAAGACAATTTAAAATATACTCACAATTTAATGTCATCGTGGATTAATGTTTGATCTGCCATTGTATCGACACAAAAATTAATTAATTTTATTATATTTATAAAACATTACTCATTAGCGAATTTTTCGAGACCCGCAAAATATTGATGATTAAACTATTAGGTATCAACCATGACAGATTTGATGATTTCTCATTTCTGTCAAATGCTGACCTGTCAATGTGTCACGGCTAACAAAATATTACAACACTAAAAAAATGCTTTGGTTTGAACCTTACACTTGTCACTTACATAAAATTATGGTGCATGCAGACCATCAAGGTCTACGTAATTTGTATATAATGAACGTCCTCAAGCAGTCTCTATAAATCTATTGCGCATTATTTCCTGAAATCTGATTTTTTTTAACTAGGTATATAAGTTACAAAACGAGACCATTGTATTGAACAGAGTTAAATGCAATCAAATAAATGAGTATTATTTTTTAATCCTACATATGTAGCATATCTTTTTGTTTAAAATGCACTAGGTATTAATAAAAAACCACTCGTGTGACAATTATTGACGTATTAATTATTAAATAATAATAAGTACCTATGGTCACCGACTGCATGTGACAATTGACATGTGTTTTTGAAAGCTTAAAGCTTTAATAACCTCAAATTCTCAACATTAACTGAATATTTTTTGTTTATTTCATTATTTATAATGTGTTAGTAAATGTGTGTATTAATTCAAGTAAATTGATCACAATGGAGATAGAAGGATATCCAGGGTTTATTAAAACTATAGAAGACGGAGAAGAAATTGAGGATTTTTCTGAAGAATCCGATGTGGAGCAAGAGGTATCGCATAGTTATACTTTTATTTATTAATATTATCTTAATTTAATACTCCCTAACACCCTGTAATTTTTTTACATTATATTTAAACATGTTTATTTACAGTATCAACCGTCAAAGCAAAAGATTAAAAGGAAAGCGGATTTTGATCCAAAATTCAAATTTGTTGCTTCGGTTGAAGAATATAACAAGGTATGTGTACTGTGCATATTGTTTGTTTAAGTCCTTATATTTCAAATATGTAAGTAGGGTTAAGTGTATGTACTAACAGGACTTGATGTTGAACAGTTTTTATATCATCTAAAGGTGTAAGGAATGGCTAATATATGTTAAATTACTATGTGGTGTGCTGTGAATGTTATGCATATTATTTCAATATATTAAAATATTACAGAATACATGGGATGATTTACAAAAATATATAAAGAGAAATGTTAAACAAACATTAGATGATAAGATTGCTAAGAGGAGAGCTCAAGTACAAGTCAATGGAAGTGCTGATGTGGATACTGACTCAGAGGCTGATGGTAAACATTTCCTTATTATTGCAACCCATCCTAGCTTTTCACACATATATAATGCAAGTTTTAATATAGGAATGACATTCTTTCTTGAATAACTATCAATTAAAATAACCCCATCAGTGTGTTGCATAATTTTTTATATATGTTAGAATCTAAGTTAAGACTCCCATAAATATGCTTAGATTTTCTATCTAGACAGTGGAAACCAAGAAGATCTAGATGTTATGAATTATGGACTGATTATCAATGTAAATGTCTTCTTTATTATAAAACAGTATCTAACTTATCTATTATTCTTTTAATGTAAAATGAATGTTTGTAATAGATTGCCTTTCATTCTTAAAAAAAAATAAATATACTTTCAGAAAAAGACCAAGAAGATGACGAATTAGATATATCAGATGATGAGCTAAAGAAAGATGAAATAAAAACAAAAGAAAAGAAGTTAGGTAAAAAACAGAAATTGAAACAGGTATGACACACAGACATTTACTTGAAACAATTTGTAAAAGAAATGAAATTCTTAAATATTTTAATAATGAGGAGTAAAATTAAAAATCACAAACACAATATAATATTTAAGAACATTTTTTACATATGGCCTGTTTAATAACATAATTGTGAAATCTACTTTGCCTATTACACTTTCATGCCTTAATAAAACACAGTCTAGAGCTTTATGAATAACTGGCTATATTCATCTCAAGAAAAAATAAAAAAGGGTTTCTGTCAAACTCAAATGCAGGCCACACAGTACTGTATTAGACAAAAATAGATACATATACATATAAAAATAACAAAAGCGTCATGTTTCCTAGGAATTACAAGAAGATGAATCACAGGGAGCACAGATCATATGTGATGATGACTTTTTTGAAGAACCCCCACCATATGATGAAAAGGCATCTTTTTATATGATGAATTTGTCAAGACCTTTGTTAAAAGCTATTGGTACACTCAATTATGTGCATCCGACTCCAATCCAAGCTGCTACGATCCCTGTAGGACTTTTAGGTATGCTGAATCTGTGACAATAAATTAATTTTTAATAACACCCCTCAAATATTTCTACTCATTTATTTAATATTTATTTAAATTCATTGTACATAAAATGGAGCAGATAATTAGCAGAAACATTCAAAGCCTATGTCACTTGTATTATCATTATGAATCTTTTGACACCTCGGAAATTATAATTGAGGGATGATACGTACATTATTGGCTCTGCTTTAGTAAATTTTTTATTGTTACCAGGTAAAGACATATGCGCTTGCGCAGCCACGGGTACAGGTAAAACGGCAGCATACATGTTACCAATATTAGAGCGATTGCTGTACAAAACAGTTGGTGACAGAATAACTAGGGTACTCGTTCTAGTACCTACCAGAGAATTAGGGGCGCAGGTAACATTTCTTTCAAGTAACATTTTATCGACTTTTATAATGCGAATAACAAGATTATTAATATTGAAATTATTTTTTAAACAGGTCCATACAGTAACTCGTCAACTGGCGCAATTCACCTCAGTAACTGTTGGTTTGTCCGTTGGAGGGTTAGATGTTAAATACCAGGTATGTTGTAATAGGGAATTTATTTATTTAAAAATGAAATCAATGATTTAAATATAATCCGCCTTTTTGTGGCGGCTGTTATCGTCAGTCATCGAAAAAAAATCCAAAATGAATGTAAAATTAACTCATCAAAGTATACATGGTGAACACAGACATATAGTAAATACTTTAACTGTTTTTACATGAAGTATGAAGAATTTTTTTTTAATATTTTAGTATCTGTTTTTACTTCATATAAAATATTTTTCTAGGAAAGCGTGTTACGTCGCAATCCAGATATAGTAATAGCCACGCCAGGTCGTTTGATTGACCACATACGGAATACTCCATCATTTGGTCTGCACAGTATTGAAGTACTGGTCTTGGACGAAGCTGACAGGTATGTGTCTTTAATAATTCAATAGTTCTCTATAAATATAAAATTAGAATCTAAACTGACTGACATATGTACTCACAGCCTAAACGGATAAACGTAGGCACTTGAAATTTGGAACATTGGACATAGCTAGGTACCATAGAGGTGCACTAAGAAAGGAATTCCCGAAATTCCCACGGAAACGGGAACTATTAACTTGCTTGCAAACTTTTTTTCTACAACTACTTTAAATTTCCAGGATGTTAGATGAATACTTTGCAGAGCAAATGAAAGAGATCATCAGGCAATGTTCTCCAAAGAGACAAACCATGCTTTTCTCAGCAACCATGAGCGAAGAGGTAAAAGATCTAGCCGCAGTGTCCTTAAACAAGCCAGTCAAATTGTTCCTAGACTCTAATAAGGATGTCGCTTTCAACTTGAGACAGGAATTTGTTAGGTGAGTACCTTGAATAATCAGAAACAGTTGTATTATTTAGATAAAGTTTGAGCCAGTTAGATTATTAGACTTAAAATTCTTAAATTCTAATGTGTTAGATATAAGGAAAGCAATTGAATAATTGTAAGGCCTATTTTTTGTAAATACTCTTAACGAATTTTAATTATTTTTTCGTATACAGTAGGTATTCGCTTGAAATAGCATGAAATATTATAAACACATATAATTAAGCCTTCAACCTATTCTCAAGGCATTGTTTGTAGTCAATATTGTGATTTTATTCTGTATTTTGTTTTAAATTTTGCTAGCCAAATTAATGAATCCAATATTATTTTTTTTTAGAATCCGCAAAGAACGGGAATCTGATAGAGAAGCAATACTGGCAGCTCTTGTGTGCAGAACATTCAGGGATAGAGCTGTTATCTTTGTGCAAACTAAGAAACAAGCACACAGATTACATGTGGCCTTGGGACTATTGGGTGTGAAGGTACATCCCATGTCTTATACTTACATTTTTTGTAATAATTTTACAAGCTGTTCGTTTTTCGTACAACGAAAATTTTTTTTTTAAATTAAATTAAACGAGGGCGAGATTACCTTCTATTAAGAATATATAAAATTTTAATTCTATTCACTTTTATGGCCAATGATTGTATTATCTCTCCAACTAGGTGGCAGAACTCCATGGAGCTTTAAACCAGCCTCAACGGCTTGACTCTCTGAAGCGGTTTAAAGATGAGCTAGTAGAAGTGCTTGTGGCAACAGACGTAGCAGCTAGAGGTCTGGACATACCCGGCGTTAAGACTGTCATCAACTTCACTCTGCCAGCTACCCTAGAACATTATATACATAGAGTAAGTAGTATTTATAGGGATATCAAATAGTATGTGTACATTTTAGTATTAGATTCACTGCAAGAGCGTTAAAAACACATATTTATACTTATATGGGCTTTAAGTATAAATGTGTAAAGTCACTAGTGTGTTAACATAAATATGTTTTAGGTAGGTATTTTGGGGTTATATTTATGTATTACTATGTGTATGTTACTATGTCTTGTAGGTGGGTCGTACAGCTCGTGCAGGCCGAGCTGGTGTGTCAGTATCTCTAGCTGGTGAGGGTGAGCGAACACTAGTGAAGGCTATAGTAAAACGCGCCAGACGCCCGGTCAAATCGCGTCAAGTGCCACCCGATATTGTCGCCAAGTATAGAGAGAAAATGGCCCGTTTGGAACCTGAGATCGGTGAGACTTGATTTTTTAATAGGGAATATGCGTTCTTTTAAAATGTTTAAAATGCTTCTTAATCATTAAATTGCCTTAAAAGGCATTGAAAATACAAAATTTAGTAGATTTAGTATAGTGGGACACAGTTCAAGTGTATTAGATATATTTATGGTACAAATTTAATACAATAAATAAGTTCAAAATTTGCCGCTACATCTTTTTAAAATAAATTATATTTCTATATATATATATATAATTCTATATATATTTCTCTATATATATATGAGATTATTAAAGTTGTTTTAATTATAAATTTTTAGCGGCAATTCTAAATGAAGAATATGCAGAGAAACAGCTTAAGAAGATGGAAAAGCAAACGGAAAAGCTTGAAGGTGCTATTAAGAAAGAGCCAAAACAGGAGGGGCCGAAGATAGAAATAGAAAGAAGAAGGGAGTGGTTCCAAACTCCTAAAGAGAAACGAGAGGAGAAAGAACGGTTGACTCTTTCCAAACATTTAGGCAAAGGTAAAATACTGTCAAAGATTCATTCACTATAAAATCGCCATCTGTCATTAAAAAAACTATAAAATATCATTAAAGTCCATCCTTGCAGTGGTTATTGAGTTTAAGGCAAACAGTCAGGAACGTCTTATTACATTTATAGATTTCTATTTAAATCATAAGATTAGTGTATAAGATCAACTTCTATTTAAAAGCGTCTATAACATTTCATAATAGCTGTAACAATAAAAAATACTGAACAATTAAAATTTATATTACAGATGCACAAAAGGGCAAAGGCAATAAACGGAGGCGTGACGATGATGAGTCTGACGATGATGGACCCAAGAAACGGAAGAAACAAACCAAGCACACTCCAAAAGACACCCCCGAGGAGAGAGTGAAACGTGAGATGGAGAAGGTGAGATATTAATAATTAATCAATTGGTTCTTAATTCTTATGAACTGGCCGCGCCCCGCAGTTTGATCACCATGTTTTACTTCGTTTTATACCATAAAATGATGATGTATGAGTTATAATATTTAAATTTGTACTTATTAGGCGCTTTTGACTCTTCAATAACTAAAATTATTTATGGTCTTTTATTATTTAAAAGTGCTAAACACACTAGCTGTTGTCAAACTAGCGTATTTAGTAGCTTTTTAGCTATATTTGGATTATAGCATCATGGTATATATATATAGCTAGGGACATGTCTAGTTTATTCAAATACCTGTAATTTTAATCTTTACGATTAATTTGCCACAGGTTGCGCTGCTACAATCGAGAATGGCCAAACGCAAGAAGAAGCAACATAGAATACGCACTGTAGAGGAAGACGATACAAGGCCCAAACAGAACAAAACGCCAGGAAAGGCAAGAAAGAAACAGAGCAACTTTGCCAATGACCTAACTGACACATCTAAAGCATCCACTAAACGTCTACGATATGATGCCAATAGAGTACAGAAAGGAAAGCCTTTACAAAAAGGCAATAATAATATGAAGGGCAAGGCTAATATGAAAGGCAAGAATAAGCCCAAAGGCAAGACGTTTGGTAAGCCACAAGGCCCAAAACAGGGAGGAAAGAGAAAATAAATGTCTTTTTAATTATCTTGTCTTTTATTTCCTTCTCTTATAATATTATATGTATTTAAAATTATATATATAAAACATCATATAATATAGATTTATATAGGTATTATGTAGGTTTTAATTATTTAACATTGGCATAATATACCTAAGCTTGAGTTTGCGCCACTCATTTAAACGATCAAATTACAAAACATTACGTATGATTTGAAACAAAATTTCTAAAAATTAGGCTAACAATTGACATAGCGATTTCCTGTGCCACCTAAGTTCCTATTTGTTAATTATTTCTTTAACAGCTCTATTTTGAGTGAGATATTTTGTGTTAAAGATATTGTACATACTCTTTTGTATTCTGTTTAATTGCATTTTTACTAAAATACAAACAACGTTTTTTTTAATGACAAGCGCAAAATTTTGAAGACGCAAATAACATCCTAATTAGGAGGTCTTACCTTTAGGTGATTGGTTGCCGGTGCATTCACGCGTAACTGACAAAACTAACTATGCGTTTTTTTCATGTTGGTTTTATCATTTATCTCTTTTCTATCGCTTTGGCTTGTATGGCGTATGCATGTGTGCTGCCGCTGCTGTGCGCATAACTTTTTCGGTTGATTTGTATAAGTATAAATATATTTACTATAATATCATTAGATGAAGTGAAACATTCAACATGTAGTTGAATGCAAATTGCAACATAATACTATAATTGAAAAACGTTGCATGTTTTATTCCGCAAAATATTTACCCAAATTTTAAAAGATAACATTTTATAAGATCTGTCTGATTTAAGTACAGTCGTTATCTCGAGCCATTCGAAGCTATACGAACATATAACAAGCCATTTTTATATACGCAACGTCATAAATCCCAATCGCATTATTTAATGATAGTTTTATTACATTGTCCTGAATCTACATCAATTATTTAAATAATCTGTGGATTTCAGTAATAGAGTTTGATATTATCTATATCATTAAGTCACTAATACTCATAGACAACTAATGTGGCGTCTCTTGAGCGGATGTTGTTTATGAATTGATGAACGACATTTTCCTTTTGAAACATAGTGTAGACGTAAATTTCTTTAATTTTCGTTGGGGTTATCTTATTACCCAATAAATGAGTGTATAAATCAGTAAGGACCTTAGAATATTTGATTATTCTCATGTAAAATTACTCTTTAGCTGTCGTATGTCACTGAAACAAGAAGTTTTTTTTTCTACAACAATATAGCGGGAAATTGCTAGTGACGCGCACAAGCTCAGTTAATTCTTTGGTAGCTCAGTTTAGTACCGTGACTGTTTGTTATGTGAATATTTATGCATTGACAGTGTAATTTTGTGATAAAATTAGAATTGACAATGTCGGATGAAATGGCGGTGGGAGATAACGCGTCAAATGAGGACTCTAAAGTAGGGAGTAATGAGATTGAAGCTGCTGCTCCTGAGGCAGGAGAATCATCTGCAGAAGGCGGCGAGCCCTCAACTCAAGAGTCTGCTAAATCTGAAACAACAGAAGGTAAGTTGAGTGGTTTAAAAACATAACCTAATTTTTTCTGTTGACATTGTATTTTTTGCCTTTCTTAATTGTTACAAGGTTTTACAGTCAAAATTAAACATAATTCAAGATGTTTTTCATGTAAAATACATTGTTCAGTGTGTAAAATTTGCAATAAGAAACATAATTCACTAATTTATATTCTGTACATTTGGCATTTCATGGCAAATAAATTCGGTCATATTGATAAGATTTTCTTATACCAAAAGGAACTAATGAGATATTTATTGAATCCATTACATTTTATTCAATTTTTAGATCGTATAAAAGCAGTATATTTATTGTAATGTGTATGTGCTAACGGACAGTAGAAGTTTTTAAAGAGAGTTATTAGATGGTCTGATAACTAATATAAAAATAGCTACAAATCTTAACTCGCCATACAATTATAATTAATAAATATTTAACAGATGAATTTCTTGAAAGGTTAGGGAAAGTTTGCTATTACTTCAAAAATGGGGCTCCACCGTACATTTCTGACGCAGTTATGCAATCTATCGAGGTTGTAGATTCTATAATTGCCCATAATCCTATTCTTAGCAAATAAAACCTATAACTTTACTAAGCTATAAACTTTCTCTCTTATATTCTAATATTACCCAGTGGTATAAATATTAAATGGAACCTTTTGCTACTATTAACACCTATATGTAAAACCCATGCTAAAATCTGTTAACACTTTTTTTAATATTATCATAGCATTTATCTTGATTGGCAACCAAGAAGACATTGTGGCCAAGATTTCAAATATGGTGCGATATATATTGGGATGCTTATTTTATTATTAATTAATGTGAATTTAATAATGGCTCATAAATTTGTATAGTTTAAACTCCAAACAAAGTGTGGATATATTTTTATGAATAAATGTTAAAACACTTTTGGCATTGGTAACTAACGATTGTGTTAACCATTTTGAAATTCAAACAATATGCAGAAATGGAAATACAGTTAGCACTTTTGTTATTAAATTGTTTAATTGTTATTATTAGGCAATAATATATTTCAATAGTTAAATAGTATATTTTAATAAAACATATTACTATAGTCAACCTGGGCCCACTGAATGCTGATTGCATTGAAGCTAGCATATGCTCAGTGGTACCCTTTTGACAGGGTAACATTGATTTTTGCCTTATTATTCCATTTTTATTTTTTTAATGATTAATTGTAGTGTCTTGGTACAATGTATGTGATCTATAGTAATGTTTTTGCTTTTCTTTATTTAATAGCTCTCAATTTGTCCACTATATAAATGTTTTGTGGGAATGTTGAGTCAAGTGCGAGTTAAACTTAGAGTTTATTATCATAGCCTACTTGAATAATGATTGTGTACATGGATAGAATGTGGTGTCTTATATTTAGAGTAAGTCCTTATTGTCAAACTTCACTTGTTTGTAATCACTTATTTGGTGAAATACTTTTTTTTTGTAGAAGGCTGTATCAATTATAACATTTATAGAGTGCAATAACCTTTGATGATATAATTATGTATCAGGTGCACAAATAGTGTTTAAAAATATATTGGTTTTAATGAAATAAATCTGACTATTCGGGATTTATTTTTAGGATGACTATTTTTTAACATAATATTTAGTTTCTAATTTAAGTTCCTTTTGGTGAAATTTACCTTTTTATTATATACAATCAAATGCAATATCCGACAGGGAAATTTTGTAAATTTTAAGTTGAGAAATTTTATACCTTTAACTATGACAAAGCCAAAAGGTTTGTATGCTCCATTGCTTGAAATAAAAATATTTTTTATTAATGAGGTATCCAATGACATTAAAAAGATATTAAACATTTTCTTGTTATTAATTGTAGGAACATCTGTAAAGTCGGAAGATGTCAAAGACGAAGAAAAAGAAGTCACAGACAGTATTAACGAGGAAGAGATGGATGAAGATAAAAGGGGTGTGAAGCGCAGAGCGTCTACTGCATTCAGTGATGATAATGATGCTGACTTCCGAGGGTTTGAACAGACAGATAGCAGTGATTTAACAGATTTTTCAAAAATTGTTGGTAAGTGCTATGATGGTTAGTTGTTTAGTCATTAAGCCTTGCTATCTTAATGTTTGTGTGGCAATTAACTGGTTAAAATTATTTTCTAATTAGTATCTATGTTTTGAAAATTATCTCATAAATAGAATTTTAAGAAGAAATTTAATTATTACAATAGAAATATGATATGAATAAGATTGTAGAAATTTAATTATTACAATAGCTTGATAATTCTATATAAATTGTATCACTGATTGTGCAAATCATAAATTGTAATGATTTACATGCACAACAGAAGAGGAATGGAAATTTTTACGGAGATACTCGACAGATGAGGATTTTAAAGGTTTCGAAAGTGTTGAGACAAAGAACTTGGCTGGGTACATTCGAATTTTAGGTAAGAAGAGAACATATACCTGACCTTCTATTGCAAGTTTAATGCTCATCCGGCTTACTTAGTAGATGTTGAATATTCCCTTATCATTACAGATTTTACTCTAAGTTTTATATAATAAATTGTTTTTAGAACGTTTGGAGGCTGAAGTATCAGAGGCAGTTAAGAATTTCACTCCATTGAGGCAAATATCAGCCACCACAACTTCTTTGGGTGTGCGTGCGAGTAAAAGACCAAGACAAGATACAGGTGAGATAATTGTGTTATTTAATATTTTTAGAATACGAAACATAACTACAATTTTACTATGAGAGTGCTCATAGGTATTCGAAATATCCAGTCCATTGAATTATCTACCAATATTTCTTTGATCTATAGAGACAGTCTCTGGCCGCAATTTTTATTTCTTATTACATTGTACTTATTCTATTTATATTTCCTATGTTACTGACAGATGGTTCCAGGCCATCTTCAGCATTGTCGTCGAGATCTGATGGCGATGGCGCTATATCAACAGATGTAAGTTAATTGCTTTAGTGTAATTTTACAAGATACCCATGTTTTATACCAATTTTAATACAATTCTTGTCTGTATATGCAGCATCAGAGAATAAATGGAAGTAAAGAAGAAGTCAAAGTTAGTACATGTAATGAGTAAAGTTTTTAATTCAATGTTTAATACTTAAACTAATATATTGGTAATTTTTGCATGCAGCACCTTAGGATAGATATCGGGAAAGAGAATATGGTAAAAGTTAGTATTTGGTTTTATGTTTGTGGATAACCTGTAGCTCTGTCTGAATGATAACCATGTTTTTTTATATTTTTTGTAAGTTAAGATTACACACATTTTAAAAATAATCTAGTAAGTCAATTTGATTAATTATTATTAATAATAATAAAAGTGGTTTTATGGAGCACATAGTAGTTTAAGGAAATTACATAAAATGGGTCACTACGATTTATTTTGGGTCTTTTTGTAAGTGTATATTGTTTTGGGGTATACTTCAATCTAACCCTGTAGAAACGTCTATATATGTAATAATATGCACCACATATTATGTACTTGACATTAACTAAAATATAAATTTACAGGCGTCATCATCCCCCGCTGGTCGCGGCCGTCGTCCCACTACGGAGATGTCATCACCGTTGCTGCGTGTCCCGCTGGAGAAGGGCTGGAAACGTGAACTTGTCTATCGAGCAGCGCTAGACCAACATTCCAGGCGTAATGCAGATATATACTACTACAACCCGCAGGGAAAGAAACTGAGATCTACTAGAGAAGTGAGTTATTTCCACTGATAATTCTGATATGACTAATTCAATTTGTAGAATCGTTTAATGTATTCTATAATTTATGAAAAGGTAAAATTTGTATCATTGAATGAGAAATTTTCTTTCTACTAGAATTGGTTTGAATAGTCATTGTACGAAGAAACATTATTTATGAACTCATTGCATGTAATATTTCTTTAAATATTGAAAAATAAAACATAGAAATAGTAGGTTGCTTTCGTAAATTAGCAGTTTTATATATAATTTAAATTATGTTATTTTCTCTTTTTTCAGGTATCGGAACATTTGTCTGGCACGGGTCTTACTTTGGAACATTTTTCGTTTTTCAAAGAACCATTAGGAATCGATGATCCTGAGAAAGAAATTATTCGGTAAGCATTCAAATTTACATAACAATTTTTTACATATAGTTATGTACTTGTTATAATTTAATTTTGTTTTTTATATATACAGAGATGCGAAACTAATGCGTCGCGTGGAGTCGCCGGTGGCGGCGCCCGCGCCGGTGGAGGGCAAACGCACGCCCAAACCTAAACCCCCCAAGGGAGCCAGCCCCGAGCCTAACACGCCTAAATCGCCGCCTGCAAAAATCAAGGTATTAAAAAAGTAAAACTCAAGTACCTATGATATACATAATAAAGTAAAGACAGAAATAGAAATATGAAACAGTATTAAAGCTAGGTACAAATTATAATATGTTAAAATTGTTACCAAGAAGCCGTTTACGTATTTTTACATATAGAAAGTTCTGAGCAATAAAGCACCATTTAAATACATGAAATCAAGAGTTAATTAGATTTGTTAATGACATCTTAATATTTATTTTTTAAATGCAGCCTGTTTATAAATCTTCACAACTTTTTAGTTAAAATACATATATTAAATCAATTTATCACTAATTAATATATATTAAGAGTTCTTAGTATTCTTATTTGAGCTGACTATAACATGTATAGTTATATAACTATAGTTCAATATTGAATGAACTGATTGCAAAAACATTTAATGACTACCTTTAACTTTTAGGATAATTCACAGGTGAAGTCGATGGGATCCAGATTGAACAACAACACTACACCAACAACACCGGTTCAGAAGCAGCCAAGACGGCAGTCTGCTCAGCCACAGACACCGGCCTCGGATAACAATAACACTGCTGCCTGGAAAAAACCTAGGTATGATATGTTAGGATCTATATATAAATTTTGGTTCAATTTTGTGGCGAAATTCTCATAGTTATGATTATAACATATTTGTGTATTAAAACAAAATGACCTAAGATTGGCAAATATTAAATATGTCTTATAAATATACAATCGCTTCAATATTATTAAAATGATTGAACAATAAAATTAAAATGATCCTGAAAATAATGACAGCATGGTACAATGAATGGATTTTCATAAAAAATATATCTAATAAGTTCTTTTTTAACAAATGTTATTAATATTTATAAAAATTCATTAAATCTTAGGTAGGATTTTTTTAAATTCTAAAGTGGTTCACGGTTCTTAACATTATTAGCTTTTAAGGTTAATCAAAATGTATTCACATTTTATTCTAAGTGTGCATACATTTTACAATACTGTGTTTGACAAACACCTCGGCTGTGTCGACCTAATTTGTATATTATATAAATTTTATAACGTTTTCTATGAAAGAATACGCTCGACTACGACTACGAATAATTAATCTTCATTAAGTTACACCCAAGTGGTAAGACCATTTGTACTTGGTCGGCTAATATCGGTAGAGTGTGATGTGTGTCGCCGTCCCGCTCGCACGCGGCGGGTGTCGCGGCGTGCGAGCGGGACGGCGCGGTCGGCACGCCGTGGCCGAGTAGTGGTGGAGTGTAGTGTGGGTGCAGGACGGCGCCGCCGTTGCACGCGCGCGCGCATCTCGCCTCGCCGCCGCACCAGGTAAATATAAACATTTGTAACTAGCTTTTTATTATTTATGAATATTGATACAAAAATTCGATTTCTATAAATTTGTGATACAACATAAAATTAACGATATATTATTGATTAAATCATAAAAATATTGTATCTAGTTCACATGTTTTATAATGTAGTAATGGATAACATAACAAATATTATTTTTATTAGTGAAAATTGTAAGTCTTAATTTTTTTCTATTAATATAACATTGTTATTGTAGTGGCAGACATCTGAGTTAAGTATTTTGCTAGTCTATCAGCTGATACGCATTAGGCGTATATTTATTTTCTATACATACATAAAATATTGGAAATTTACACTAAATGAAATGATGCCACATACGCACACGTGCTCACTTTTTCGCTTATAACTTCTTTGATTTTCAATTTAAGGCTAAAAGTTATAATATTATATTCGTAGGCAAGATAATTTGGTACAAATTACGTCTTAACATTCTTTTGTAAGAGGCATAGTTTCCGAGATATTGAGAAAAGATTGCTTTTCAAAATGGCGGCCGAATGGCAAGGGTAGCGACCCCACAAACTTCCCCACAATTAATACCTCAAAATTAACCTCCCCCATATGTCCCAAAAATAAAATTGCGAGCCCTAAGAAAATGCAATAATATTCGGTACTAAAATTTTAACATTGCGGATTAAAATAGTAATAAGT
>DWAJ01002608.1:0-16976 GCA_018238005.1 Eurema mandarina
CATATCACTGTTGAGGCGGTAGAATGTCTGGCACAGTGGGGGTACCCACCCAGTCGGTCTCCTGTGAAAGAGACCTACCCCCGGTAAGAGACCTACCCCCGGTGGAGAGACCTACCCCCGGTAAAGAGACCTACCCCCGGTAAAAGACCTACCCCCGGTAAGAGACCTACCCCCGGTAACACATGCTGCTCAAAGAAACTTTTCTAAAATAAATAAATATTTTCAGGACATTTACACACAGCGCCATCTATGTAGTTTCAAGCTAAGCAGAAGCTTGTGTTATGGCAACTAGATAACGGAATAAATTACATATACATTCTTTTCTTTTGTAAATACTTTATACAAATAATACATAGCAACACCTAGACCCCGAGAAAAATACAAATGTAAATAGCAAATATATTTTTCCGGTGTGGGAATCGAACCCACGACCCTTCGCACAAAAAGCAGTTGTTTTACCACTGCGCCAAGCGGTCGTCATACACATACATTAATTATTTATTAAACACTTTATTATATACACTTGAACAGATATATGACACAGAAGATACATTAAAAAGAATTATATATGTATATAAATGGCGGCTTATCGCTTGGTAGCGATCTCTTCCAAGCAACCTTTAATGAGTTTTTTTTAATTAGTGTATATATTTCATAAACATAGGAATAAAGGCGAGCCACCTAAGTGGTCATTAGCCATGAACAGTCAGACCGAACAGCTTGACAGCTCGATTTTGTCGCAATTTAAACGCTATAGAACCAGAGATTGTGGATAAGATATTAAATAAGATAAAAAAAATCAAATGCACCGCGCAGTGAATCTCGTAAATGATATTTTATCATGGATATAACTACAAGTAAAGACAATGTTACCATAGGAAATAATAAAGACAAGGTACCAATTATGCCTTATGTATGGGTGCCATTAGCATCGCATATAGACTTTATTTTAAGTCTTTAAATAAATCAACATTACCATTCTCCACACTGGCCAGTCGATGTAGCAAGGGCAACCAGACAAGGCAAGGTGGTCCGGGGTCTGACATTAGTGTATCCAAGAAGTCATTCACTGTTATTTTTGTGTTCTGAAAAAGTTTAATTACCTTTAAGCTTGGCGTTCTTATAATTCAAATCAATGTCTATTAAAAATTAAAAAAAGTCCTTGCACAATTTGTAGTACTTATTCTAAGCTCTATACTAAAGTTGTTCAATACCTCTTTAATAATAAAATTCCTACATGCAAAGCAGAGTGACTTAACTATATTATGTAACTCGCTGTTGCCCGCGACTCCGTCCGTGTGGACTTTCATATAAACTTTGAAACCTCCACCCCTTCCCTCCTTATAACCCTTTTTTTCCAGTTAAAAAGTAGCCTATCTGTGTACCAAATTTCATTAAAATTCGTAAACGGTTTGCCCGTGAAAGCGTCAAATTATAAAAAGTTTCAACCCCCCCTCGCAACCTTTTGGCGGTTGATTTAAAAAAAAAAGTAGGCTATGTCTTTCCCCAGACTCTAGACCACCTGTATACCAAATTTCGTTCTAATCAGTTCAGTAGTTTTAGCGTGATGGAAAGGCAGACAGACAGACAGACAGAGTTACTTTCGCATTTATAATATAAGTATGGATTACCTGATTGAACAGTGATAACGCAAGGCTGTCATTATAACTAAACGATGGGGATTCATACACCGCTGCAGGCAAAGCAAGAACTTCCCGCAGGTAATCAGATAACCTCTTCATCAACAAATGTCCGTTGCCGTCTGATAGCTGAGAGAATATATCTGTAACAAACATGACACTTTGTATTGAGTTCTACATGTAGTGATAGTATTAAGAGGAATTCTGCTTCTGAAATTGGGTTCAATATACCTATTTGTATTATTGTGTATGTATTGAATAAGACAAGAATGACTTTATATAGTCTCGATTAAATAGATAAAAATTAAAAGAAATAGTGTCTATTTGGATATGTCCACATCGAAGCACCATAGAGAATTACAAAATTGGCATGAAAAACAAATCTTTTAACGAAGAATGCAATAAATAATATAGGCATTAAATAGAAAAAAAAGGACAGTCATTTATCACAAATTGTTGGTAGGCTCAATTTAATTAGTATGCCCAGTTAATGGGCAGAATCTAATCTTAGAAATCAGATATATGCAGATATATATAATCTGTGGTATGTAATTTAGTTAAATTACATACAAAATAGAACAATGGTTTAAAGACTTACATCTCAATTTGTCCATTAGTTTTCCAGCGCACATGGTAGCTAACGCCACTTTAATTGAAAATACTCGAATTTTGCCAACATTGTCTCTGAAAAGTAACAAATTATATACATAAAAGTAATGCCCATTACTCAGCAAAAACTTTCTAACCCTATACTAAATATCTTTATTAACAAAATTTGAAGTTTTAACTATATACTATTGAAGAATGAATTATTTATTACTGAAGTGAAATGAGATAAAGTTTAAGACTTTTGGGACTTATTTCTCGATTTAATAAACTAACTTATTTTGTTATTTAACTTTCCGAAAGGCACATTTTTTTACCTTAAAAAACCCAAACAGAAATATATAGTTATTCAACTAGGCTACATAAAATAACACTTAAACATCACTATTATTATTGAGTATTATAAAACAATTATGTACCACCAATTCGGAAAGCAATTACAACAGAAAACCAACCAAAAAACTACAGTACTACTGTTGTACTTTCGAATTCTCACCTGCACTCAGTTGGACAGCTTACAAGTTCATATCATTCTAGATAGGTCACCTGGTGGTTCAAATGACCCATGATTTTTTCAACATAGGCTTGTAGTCTATAACTAGCTTATTAATAGATGTTATAACTCACCCTGTACTATAAGCCGACAAAAGCCAATTCAACAGAAGTGCCGAGCATGCCTCAACGGAGACTTGATTGGCTGGTGGCAGGCGTTTATTCAAATTGTGGTATAGAGAAGATACCAAAGTCTCTAGTCTTGTAACATTCACACACGCACTGGGTTCTAAGGTGTTGAGAGCATTCTCTCTGAACGCTTCTATAACATTCCATATGTCTATTGCATGTACTGGAAAAGGAAAAAAGAAATGTTAAGTTTTTTTCTAATATTTGTTTAGTTATTTACTTTACATAATAAGTAACAATAAGTTTAAATAACTAAGTAGTAAGTAGCATAGCACTGTTATGTTTTAATAAAAAAATTAATTGGTAAACTGCTATTAAAATCTTTGAATTACAAATTGCAAGTTAAGGAAAGACTTATTATTCATTAATATATATGAAATGATACCTATATATTTATTAAATCTTTGGTTTTAAAATTTTTACTCATACATCATTTTTATGTACATATAAATAAGTAACAACTATTATTTAAATTGTAATGACTAATCTACAGAAAGATGAGTCATAAGTGAGTCTTCACTTAAACATCGGCATCTTGATGTTTAAGTGAAGTCTTCACTATTAAACAAACAAACCTAACATTATGTTTTAAAATAAATTTTCTTAAAATAACTTACTAACACGATTTTTTACATAATTCTAATATAAAAATAATTTCAATATACTTACGATTACATTTCTTCTGGACATATCGTAATTTGCAAGCCGTCCTATAGGATGCAAATCTTATCATGTCAAAATTCTGCTCTCTCATCTCTTGCAGAAGCAGAGACCTTGGGTCTACAGACCCAGTGGTTTGCGCTGGGGGCATGATCCCCATATTATCTCTTTCCAACGACATCTTCTTTGCTATAAAGATAAAAAACTTTATCTAAATGTATTATCTAAGTAATAACAATTGTTTGTAAAAATAACTCTAGTGGTCTTTGCAAGATAGCCGCTTTAGTTACACTGACTTGCGTTACAAAAACTTTGGAGTTTCGTATGAAGAATATGCATGTAGAAATCGTAAGAATTTCATGAAACAGATATAAACATTATATTAATATGAATGATAACAGTTATTGTTCTTTGTAATGTTATTTCGTAACAAGAACTAAAAACATTGAGAAATATTAAGCGTTACACTTTTCTAGATATTGTAGCTTAAAATTACGCTTTAAAATAAATTATAATAACAATCGATCACAATATAAAATAAAAACAAATTAGACAAGTCACGGTCATTTGCTCTTCAATTATTAATTAAAACGGTATACTAACTTTTAGTTATCTCATATCTTAGATGACAAAATGTTATTTATTTAACGGCAAGATAGGTTTCTTTAGATTCCTTTAGAGTTATATCGATTTGGGCGATATTCACAGGTATTTTTATTTACACAGAATAAGGATAAAATATCGTTTTGAGAGAGTTATCTTATATAAAACAGAGTAAATTTATCCTACATTAACAGCACATAACTTATCATTTTCACAATATTTAATTATTTTCTATGGACACTGTACTGTGTGAAATCTTTAATCTTCAATTGACAAGTCGAACTCATTACTCAACTAGGGCTGTTCCTTAGTATACATCAAAGCACAGAGTAAAAATGTACGTTATTATAAAGTCAAATTTGAATACTGGCAATGATGGGAAATTTATTAGAATATTTATTGACAAACAAAAATAAAATTAGGTAATTAAGATTATTTTGTCAAATCTTATTAATTGACAACTTCTTCACTTTGTGTGAAATTTAATATAGGTACCAAATAGTATTTATTAATACTGGAAAGTAAGTAGGTATCTATTCGTTTGACTGTTAAATTTGATACTTATAATATTAACACTACGCTTAAGTAAGTTCAATCACAATTTACAAAGCAATAATTAATATATATTTTTAATTAGGTATTTATTAGTTAAAAGTAATATCAATCGAATACCCGATCGATCTTGGTAGCATTAAAAATAAATAAGTTGAATACCTACTTGTTATAATATGAATATTTTAAATGCAAGTATTTAGTATTTGATTAATGATTATACATTGCCTCTTGACGTAATATATTATGATAAATGGCTTAAGACTAAGCTTTATAGAATCTAAGGAAGTATCCAGATCATTTTAACTGGTCGTGCCCTTCGGTTTTACTCACTTACTCGTTCTTTATTATTACCTATATCCTATATCTTATTATTACCTATATCTATATTAATATAGACCTATAAAAAAACACGAGTTTGAATTATTTATTGATAACAGCAACCCAGTGAGCAGCATATTTATTTTTTAAATTGCCAGGTCATGCTGATGGACCGTTGGTTCTATTTCCGCGTACTTTATAGTTGAATGTCATAATTATTATCTAAATTTTATAGTGTTACAATGGATAGTATAATAAAAGTTATATCATTATGCAAACGTGCGAATTTCTTAGCCAACGGTTATTTCATAGAACAAATAAATGTTATCGATATACAGATGCAATGTGTCTTGTTATTTTTAAACTTGAGTATTTTTTGTGGAAGAAAATATAATTAAATAAATTATTAATACTTATAAAATATTGTGAACGTTCCTAACTGTTTGAATCCTGATAAAGAGCGTAGACTCAATTTTTCCATAGATTATAATATTATATCTTAGATAATCTGTTAAACTGTAAAATAACTAATAATAATATCTAACTACCCAGTATTATGGCTTTTGCGCATTCTTATCGTTAAATAATTATTAATCGAAATCAAATCCAAGACTAGACTCGAGACAAGGAGGAGTCTCTCATCAGTCTTTAATCTTACCACGAATTGGTTTGGGATGCCAGTTTTTTATTTTTTTTTTATCATAAGAATAATTATTTTATTTAAAAAATGTACGTCAGTGGAATGGAAGTAGGGGTTATGGGCTAGCGTTTCTTTTACCATCAGGAGGGCGTCCAGCTCGTCTCACCACTACATAGAATAGAAAAAAAAGTATAAGGGGAAGGTTATCAATTTAATTGCCTCAGACCTTTCAACGAATTGATTTTCATGGCACAATATAAATAAAATCGATCAAATATTTTCTGTATGGCCTCTTTTCAATTTGGAAAGCCCAAAAATTTTAAAATTTAAAGATCGAAAGAAAGAAGAAAAAAGATAAAAATAATTTGATGTTACAAATATACTATTTTTACATGTTTTTATTTAACTTCACTTTTGTAGGTTCCTATGTTTGTTTGTTTATAAATCTTGCAAGGAAGATTTGAACCACTTCCAATAGACTGATTAAGGTTAACATTGGTATTTGGTATATACCTACGTTACTTGGATGACAATACAATAATACGGTAGCTATAACTAGTGTCACGAATCATTAGCGCTGAACGAAACCTGCGCAGAAGTCAAAAAGGGAAGGTATCGACGTCTTTCTTGCACCAATACGTCAATTACGAGCGCGATTCTACCGATGCGCAGCTATTCTCGTCCAACGCTAAACATCCGTGACGCGACCTATACCATGGAGCCAGCGTTCGGAACCGTGAGATTGTTATGGTACATTTACAATAATTTCGTGCCTACGTACGATGTTCTGAACGCTGCAAAGAGCGTCTCTAATTATGAGGTCAGAAGGTGGCCATAGAAACTTCGGTTCTTGCAGACCGATAGAGCTTACATTTGGTATGTCTGGGTAACTTCGAGAACAATACAAAAATATGGCTTCATGAACCTTGAAGACTTGGAAAATGCTTAAAAACCCTGGTTTTAAAATATTTTAATACTTTTGATTTTAATGTTTCTTTTGTTTATGATACATCAATTAAATGTTTTTTATTTTATGTTTTATTTACTTATTATTATTAATAAGCAGAGTCTCAGTCAAAACGAGTGTGACAAAATGCGTAAGCAATAAGTAGACATAATGCCGTTGTTGTTAGATACGTTTATATTCAGGGCTTTAAAAAGCTATTATCAAAGAGAATGTAACAATTTTTATTACGTAAAATTGCGTAGTTTAATTCCTATGTGTATCTTATCAAATGAATGTAAATGAGTTAAGTGTAATCTCCTCACTATTTATGTTTGCTTAGTATCCTCCTCTTAAATATCAGTAAGTACGGTGTTTAATCATTCAGTTTCAAATCACTGGGACACATACAGTTTTGTGATAATGTCGGTTGTTCGTCAAGTGGTTTTCACATTTTTAGGTGAGGTAACCATGAATTGATTTCATTAAGGAATTAGTTTTTAACCGACTTCAAGGAAGGAGGTTTCTCAATTCGACCGCATATATGCTTTCTTCACTTCTTCAAAATAATGATAGATATAACTAATTAATCATATTAAATGATTTATTTTTTGCGGTTAAGTTTTGTTTCGGTTAATTTTTATTAATAATTAATTATTTGCTAATAGTGTCTTAAAGATACGTGGTTTCCAATGAAACCACGTATTGTCTAATTAAAATTCAAGTTCTATTTGAATCTTTTTGACCCTAACTGTATATGCTGACAGCTCTGAAATGCGCTAATGATATTTAGGTGAGATTTTCCTAATATACCTACGACTGCGACTTATAAATAAACAACCATCTCATCTTTCATAAATTATATTGAAACTGCATAAAACATATAATATTATTATTATCGGAAATTACAAACAGACATATTGAATTTTGTTCACTCATAACTTCTTTTGAAATAGAACGTATCAGTATGTCCTTAAAGTAATCAACCTTTTTAATAAAACTAAAATGTTCCATAATAAAAGAGATTAAAATCAATTTCAAAACAATCCTATTTTAGTACCTATAGACACAAAATATTATAGATTTCGAGAATATTATGATGTAGGCTATCCTTTAAGTTGGATTGAAATGCACGTGTTGTGCAAATTTAATTTAAAATCAGTTCAGTAGTTTAGGAGTCAATCGCGGACAAACAACGAGACACGTTATTTTATAATAGCTGTTGCTCGCGCCTTCGTCCCCGTTGATTTGTTTTTCCATTATTTCTTCGCTGCTATTAGTCGCAGCGTGATGTTATGTAGCCTTAAGCCTTCCTCGAAAAACTGTATATTCAATAAAAAAAAATTTCAATTCGAACCAGTAGATCCTGAGATTAGCGCGTTCAAACAAACAAACTCTTCAGCTTTATATATTAGAATAGATATTAAGATGATATTAATAGCCTTTTAATTTACAGTATGCATACTTTGCATGAACAGCGGTTTGATGTACACGTGGCCGTCATCAACTCTTCAACTGTTTTCCTCTCCAAATACCACATTAGACCGTCCTATGACGGATACGGAACAAGCCTTATTTGGTAGCCTCTCTTCTGTAGCTGCATTAATCAGTACACCACTATCTGGTTGGTCACTCGATGCTCTGGGAAGAAAGTATTCGTGTGTGCTGTTCGTTTTGCCGCAGACGGTGAGTTCGATGTTCCATACAAACTGTGACAAACATTGTGTAGTGACGTCATCGTTCAGTTGCCGATACGCACTGTATTTAATATGGCTTTAAGAAGTAAAATAATGAATCGATTTTGATAAACGTTTTAAAGGTTCTTAAGGATATGATTTAAATAGTTACCTATATGAATATTCATATGTTACTCAGTAGGAAAGATCATTTATAACTATTATTTAATAGTCATTGCTATTGTTTTATAGGCAATTAAGATTACAAATTATTCAAATAATGAAATAAGCAGTATGCTTGGAAAACATACGATGTTATTATATTTGCGATGATATAGTTTAGTTAAGCTGATTTGCAGATTTGTTAATGATTTAAGCACTCTCTGTGTGGCTTATCTTATGAATTCTAGATAAAGTAAATTCATAATTAAATAAACCATTAATGAAATAAAATTTCGATAGATTACTATAAATAAATAATTATAGTAAGATATGAATTTTTCTTTTTAAGAAAATTTTAATAAAAGTTTGTTCAAGAAATACTTAACACAGATTATGTCTTAAATCACTTATATTGGAAGCTAAAACAGATTTAAAATTAACTTTTAACGGCTGTACGTTACGTTACCTTATATAATCTGTAGAATGAACCACAGATGATAAAATAATTAACTGAAAAGCTATCAATAAATTAGTCTACAAAAGATAACAATTTTTAAACGTTCTTTTTTATTTTTCTTCCAGCTTGCGTGGACATTAGCATCTTTGTGTAACACTGTGGAAGGCATTTTAGCTTCGATTTTTATTTCGGGATTAGGAGGATGTATATTCATCATAGCTCCAGTTTTCATTGGAGAATTCTGCCAAGAAACCATACGAGGGATGATGACGACATCTGTTATAATATTCTACAGCACTGGAATGTTATTATCTTACTTGTTGGGAGGATCTTTAGATTATTTTACTATGAAATACGTGTGTTTATCGTTAACGGTTTGTGGGCTGGGATTGACTGCGCTTTTGAAAGAATCTCCAGTGGTTTTGATGAAGAAAGGTCGGGAAAAGGTATGATGTGTCATTTATATTTCATATTGCAGACACGAGAATATTTACAGTGTTTAAAAAGTTATTTCCTGTGGGTTGGTTATCTGATATATAGAGATATCATACTAGGACTAAAATGAATGGTAGTTTTAAAATTCGGAGTTGCATTTTTTATCTTAATTAATTTCATTGTTTGTGTATAACAAATCGGGGATGCTATCATACTCAACTTCTGTTTTGATTTTAGTTTTTGTATCGTTTTGTTTTTAAAGCGCGTAAAACCGAATTAACCGAAAAAAATATTTAATATTAAAGTAGCTAGTATTAAATAAGAATTTATCTTTTAGGAAGCAGCTGAAGCAGTGGCTTATTACCGGGGGGAGAAAATCGACTCCAAAGTTGTTATGCAAGAGATCGATAACATACGAAGGGCTATCACAGCTGACCCAGATACAGCAGGTTTGTTTTACAAATCATCTATTCTAGTACTAGCTGTGGCCCGCGGTTTTATCCGCGTAGTTCCCGTACCCCGGGCAATATCGGGATATAAAGTATTCTATGTGTTAATAGAGTAGGTATATCATCTATGTATATACCAAATTTGAACTAAATCGGTTTAGCCGGTTTTGCGTGAACGAATAACAAAGATACATCCAAACATACATTCTCACAAACTTTCAAATTTATAAATATTAGAAGGATTAAGGTCGGAAACCCATTGCAGGGCGATGGGTTGCCGAAGATGGCGATGACCACTTACCATAAGGTGGCTCGCCTGCTCGTTTACTCCCGTATATTATTAAAAAAATATAACATATAGTAAGAGTGAGTAGGTTTGTTACATATACACAAAGGGTAGTATGCTGTATAGGTCAAAGTAGTTTGCGAAGTTGCTTTTTTCTTCACGGGGGAAAATCCTGTTGCGGAAACCGTGTCCTTCGGGGAGAAGGAGGCGGTTATGTCGGACTCGCCAGAAGGGCCTTACAGACTTAATTTTTTTTTTATTATTCTATGAAGTGGTGAGACGAGCTGGACGTCGTCCTGATGGTAAGAGAAACGCTAGCCCATAACCAATGTAGTGCTACCCAGAACTTTGCTCCGCACTTTGAGTCATAAGATGTTAAGACTCCTAAGCCCAGTAATCTCGCTGGCTACAGTGCCCTTCAGACCGGAGCACAGTGACATACTTGCACATCACTGTTCAGGCGGTTGAATGTATGGCACTGTGGGGGTAAACACCCGGTCTCCTGTGAAAAAGAGCTACCCCCGGTAAATTAATCCCACTGGTGTTCCGTCGCGCACCCTCTCGGGGGCGGACATTCCACGATGATTGGTAATCTATGATGATTTTCTAACTATAAAAAGGGTGTATCTGGATTTAGTTATTCGATTTTAAAATCAATTTAAGTACTGACTGGTAATAGAAAATGTTAGGTACTATTTGTGGGTAACAAAATTTTGGTCCATGGAACATAAAAAATTATACGAATAAATAAGAGATGCTTAATTCATAGAGCATACACAACAAACATACAATTTTTATTTATCAAAAGGCGGCCTTACAGATTTTCTAGACCATGGCGATAAGAAAAATTTGTTTAAATATAGATTATATTATATTAGATATTATATTAAAGGACATTTAGTGTCTCTGACACACTAGCTAATAGTATTTCATTCTTGAAAATAAAATTACCAATGTATAGGTCACGTCACGAATCTTTAGCGCTGAACGAATCCTGCGCAGAAGTCAAAAATAAGGAATCGAGCGGAAGCGCGGTGCGCGTGATCGTCGGGTGCGCGAGCGTTGATTGGTTGTCCCAGTCGTGTTGTCTTTCTCGCACCAATACGTCAATTACGAGCGCGATTCTACCGATGCGCAGCTATTCTCGTACAGCGCTAAACGTAAATGACGCCTACTACCCAGCTTGTTTGGCGTGCCCCACTCTAGGCTACTCGCCGTGCTGCTTGCCAGGCTGCTTCCCGGACTGCGTGGCACACGTGTAAACCTAGCATAATACTCTTAAGCAAAAGTTAATCAATAAGCCTCTAAGTTAAGAATCCAGAATTGACACATAGAAAACCTTTAATCCCGTTATTATAGGAAGAGAAACTACGAAGGTAAAGCCGAGGGACACGGCTAATAATATAATGAGGCAACAAGAATGGAATTCCTTTACTGAATATTCTATATAACTCGCTAAATCCAATTTTTTATACTTTATACGCTAAATGCTCGAAATTAGGTCGACAAAGAAATTAGGATTCTCACACAAGCCAATCATATTTTTTTTATTTAAAAGTAAGACAACATAGGGACATTGTTTTATATTAAGTAGTAAAAACTCGGACATATTGCACCCAATATGAGGTATAAACAAGTGAACTACACGAGGTGACAGCTGCGACGCCACTTAGTCTAACTACAGTCCCCAGCAAAATGACTAAAAATTCGCTTGAAATTTTCAAAAGATATAAGTTGACAAACATCCAAATATCCATACTTACAAATTTTTCATTTTTATAACATTACTCATTAGTAAGATTAGTAATAGTTCAAAACGTTTATTTATATGATTCCGAAACATTATTTTTAGTCCCCGACGCCAAAGGATTATAATTTGACCTGTCTATCTGTCTGTGGCATCATAGCTCCCGAACGAATGAACCGATTTCTATTTAGTTTTTTTTTTTGTATTACATATGTTGTACGGGTGAATTATCTTAGACATGTTTGATGAAAATCGATTGAGCCGTTTAAAAGTTTTGGGGGTTTTGGGGAAGAAAAACCGAATGCAAATATGCTCAAGTGGGGTATCAAATGAAAGGTTATGAATTGTACATTACAAAAAACAACATAATTTATAAGTTTGACGTGTCTGTCTGTCTGTCGGGGGTTTTTAATTTGTTTTTTTTGTAGTAAACGAAACCAATAAATAGTTCATAAGTAACCTCAAATAAAATAGCGCGGATTAAGATATTTATTCCCGTTCAAAGATAAGTCCATTGTTCCAGCACAATGCAATAGTGGGACGACACGGCCGTATATAACGGAATGTCAACTTTAATAAAAGCGAAGCTTGCCTTTAAATAAACGTGGAATAAAATGGCGGACGCTCCGATCCTTTCAGATTTAAAGTATATTGAAATAACATAGCTTGTGGGGAATCTTAAACGGTTTATTTATCACTGGTTCTGTGCTGTGTGCATTTAATTTATAAGATGGTAAGTCCGGAGCAAAGTTCTGGGTAGCACTACATTGGTTATGGGCTGGCGCTGGACGACCGCTTGGCGCAGTGGTAACACAACTGCTTTCTGCGCGAAGGGTCGTGGGTTCGATTCCCACACCGGAAAAATAAATAAATAAATAATAAATGTATGTATGTATTTACAAAAAGAAAAGTATGTATATGTAATTTATTCCGTTATCTAGTTGCCATAACACAAGCTTCGGCTTAGCTTGGAACTAGATGGCGCTGTGTATAAATGTCCTGAAAATATTTATTTATTTATTTATTTATATGTATATATCCTTTTTAATAATAACTTTTGCTTTTACAATTACTGTATGACGTTAAAATAATAGACAACAAACGAAACAAGTTACACCAAACTCGACTGTGACTCGTCGACGGCGGGAAACACGTCGACGTTAGTTTAGACCTCGTCTATACTTACGATGGAAAATATTGAATATATTTATTAATTTTTATGCATTTGTAAATATATCCTTTTTAATAATGACTTTTGCATATACAATTACTGTGTGACGTTAAAATAATAGACACCAAACGCAACAAGTTGCACCAAACTCGACTGTGACTCGTCGACGGCGGGAAACACGTCGACGTCGGATTAGACCTCGTCTATACTTACGATGGAAAATATTGAATATATTTATTGATTTTTTATGTCGTTTGTTTTATTTCTATTACATTTGTAAATATATCATTTTTAATAATGACTTTTGCGTATACAATTACTGTATGACGTTAAAATAATAGACAACAAACGCAACAAGTTACACCAAACTCGACTGTGACTCGTCGACGGCGGGAAACACGTCGACGTCGGAGTAGAACTCGTCTACACTTACGATGGAAAATATTGAATATATTTAATGATTTTCATGTCGTTCTTTTATTTTGATTGTATTTGTAAATATGTCATCATTTCCAATAATAACTTGCGTATACAATTACTGTATGACGTTAAGTTAATATAAAACGAACAAGTCGCACCATAGTTCCGAGACGTGAACTTCGGAACCCTTAAAATGCAGTCATGATTTATGCATAGCATTAAACGGGTAAGAAGGGTCAATGTTTTTAAAATGTATGTAATAATGTAGCTAGGAGAACGCATTATAAATTGATTTTCATACGTTTAGAAATTATTCCGACATTGGACTCGTAAGTATTACCATGATGAAGGAAAATTAATAAAACCCAGTGTGCTGTTTAATAATATATTTAAATAACATATAAACGGTTATTGACATCAGAATGTTTAACATTGTGAGTACGATATGGCTGGCCGATCCTCGCTGACTCCATTCCATGCGAACGCGATACTCCACTTTCTACTATTTACAAAACTCCACACTATACACAAAATTACATGTAATCCAAATTAATTTCCCACAAATGAGAGTTACCATAAATGAATATGGATTAAGCGCATTTAGGTCGTTAGTCAGTCTTTGTGTTTCTCACAATGCCGTAAGAGTCAAATTCTTATAATCTGTACTATTGAGAAAAGGCACTATAAAAACCAACATTGGTGCTACAAGCTGACAACATACTATAATAATATGTTACAAATAATCCCTTGTCGATTCACAAAATGTATAACTACATTTACTATTTTTTACAGTTTCTGGTTTTCACAAGTGTTTTTTTTTATAAAATATCAATTATTAAACTAGAAACTAGTGTTTATAAATAAAAAATACACAACACAAAAGTGTTCATCTATGTAATTATTTTAATGTTAAATGATACCTTAATCAAGTTATTGGATATTATATTATAAATTACATAGAACCAATTATTTCTAATACATTATTATTGTTGCTAAATAGGAACATTACTTGATTTAAAATAACTGAGAGCTGATGGCTAAAAAGTTTGTACGTATAATATTGAATGAACATAAATTAATGCGATTTCGCTTAAACGATTTACATAGCTGTTATGTAAACATTTATACCATAAAAGAATAAAAACAAGATTACAAAATATCTTTAAAATAGGAAACATTGAACTACATATAAAAATTATATTCATAAAACAAAATAAAATAGGGAATAACACAAATATTGTTTTTACATATTTCAAATAAAACTTCCCTTTGGTTGGATAACAGCAAACCATCATCACCCAATATATATAAAAACATCAGACATAAATACAAACACTTTGCCAACAAAATATACACGACCACAAAATATTCGCGCTCCATTATTTTATTTATTACATTTAATACTTTACATAATCACGACTCTTAGTAATGGTACATTTAGCTATATAGGTAGAATAAACGAAATATTTTAAGTAAATATTTTCTTCCTTCTGTTAAAAACATCAGATGTAGAAATTTAGATAGTAAGAATTCCATATTAAAAAAACATATTTTCTAGTCATTAAAAAACTATCCTATCTTTGTATTAGTTGACACAGTTGATAAAAATATAGCTCTATGCACCATAATAGAGGTCGTACAATCGCGTTCGCATGTTTTAAATTGAGGGCCACAATTACATTACATAAACTATACGGGCACAGAACATTACTCCGCTTAACAGTCTCATGTCCATTATATTAGTACTGCGAAACGAACATAGAATTGTGTCTAAACGTTTCAAGGGTACAGACAGGGCTATATATCTAGATTCATACATTTCTATGTATTGTCCAAGACAGATGTGTACCAGAAATATGTATTAATTCACTGTATATACAAATGTGTCTATACATATATATAGAACGAGTACTGAACCTGTTTTCTGTTCTGAAACAACTGTCAAAAATTCTACATAGATCTGTCAATATAAAACATAATATGTTAGTGTGGCTAATACACATGTCTGAATACATATAAACTCGTGCCTCTTTCCACATGTGCTTAGCCACAATTCTATGTCCGTCCGTGCCTAGCTACAGGTACAGACCAACGTCGCTATGTAGGCGCGTTCGCGAACAGCTGATCGAGGCCGGCGTCGGCCGCGTCCATTGTACGCTTCTCCTTGGGCACGTGCATCGTTGGCAAGTCTAGTATGAACACCTCTTTTTTGAACAGCTGCCCGACGTTACGACCGATTACCTGAAATGCATGAACGATGTTTTACCAATAATTTTTAAACTTTCAAATACGTTAATTATAAATCATTGTTAATAAAAATTTGTTTTATCTAGATAATGAATAAAATCATTCGTAATATTTTTTTAACAAGGATTGATAAAGCGAAAATCTTAATTTAATCAGATCTTAAAATTATGTTACTATAATATGTGTACTATAAAACACTAAAGACAATAATTTAACTCTGAGAATATTTACATACTGCTAGTTTTCCAATACAGAGCATCGTGCGACCCAGTGGCGCACAATGGCGAATTATGCTGAAGGTAATTAGAACGTGAATTAGCGTTGCTGTAGTTGAAACATTCAACGTTAAGCATTATGCCGCATAATGTGCTCTTGTGCTATAAAACTAGGAATATTAGAATGAATGTATTTATGCCGCAGTCAAGGTGTACAGTATACGTACCCGTGAAGCGATCTTCTTGAAGAGCTCCTTCTTGCTCTTATCGATCTTGGCCGGCCTAGCGGCGTGCGCGGCCTGTGCGGCGAGCTTCTCGTCGAGTCGCCGTAGGTCGTGCGCGTCCACGTCGGGGATGGCGCCCAGCACCGCCGCCACGCCGGGGAACCGCGGCCGGAGCGCCTCGTACGCCTGTCATCATATTAATTACATGTATCAAGATATGTTTTGTTAAGTTATATTTTTGCTACTAATCTCTATTGCTATTAACGTTGTTTTAGTACATCTTTTTATTTAATAATTACATCCATTAAACTTTCATAAAGTTGTGTTGGGGCTAATGTTGACTATCTTAAAGTATGTTATATAATATTGTAATTTTTTACTGTTTATTTAAATCTCAAATTAAAGTTTATATATAACTACTTCTTATATTAATGGTATTGTTATTAATCCATTGTGAAGTGTTGACTTTCTTTTTGGTCCATATAAAATCTTTGCTGCCCTTCCTCAAGTAACTAATGCTATTTATATACTAGCTGTTGCCCGCGACTCCGTCCGCGTGGACTTTCTTAAAAAGTCGCCCCCCCCCTTTTTCCAGTAAAAAGGTAACCTACGTCTTTTCTCAGGCTCTACATGGTTCAGTTCGGTAGTAGTTTAAGCGTGAAAGCGTAACAGACAGATAGAGTTAACTTTCGCATTTATAACATTAGTAGGGACCTGAACAGCGAGCGTGAGCAGCGCGGCCTGGTTGGCCTCGTGCTGGCCGTGCAGGCGCAGCGCGTGCAGCACGGCCGCGAGCGCGCCGTTCGCCTCGCCAGCGCTGACGCCGTCGCGCGCCAGCGCC
>DWAJ01002609.1:0-16976 GCA_018238005.1 Eurema mandarina
GTTTGAATTAATTGATCGCTTAGAACGATGACGAGGCTTTTTTAAAAAAGCTTTTGAAACATTGTTTATTCTAGAAACTTAACTAAGAATTAACTGAAGTATGATGTTTCAAATTGCCATAATTATTTTAATCACAATCTACTTTTTAAGAATTAAAAAAATATATTATGAGGTATTTACAACTTTTTGCGTAATCCGTATATTTTTATAGACACGTTATCTTTCTTAATGGAAGTTAATTAATTTAATATTATGTACATTTTTATATTGAAATAGAAATAAAATTGCTGTTTTTGGAAAGAAACCCAGTCTTTGAAAGACATGAAAAGGTATATTACGATTTTTCCGCTTTGTAATATTACAAAAATAACCACATTTTTAATGTTTCACATTTCACTTTGCCTTCCCATTCTTTTCTTTTCTATTTTTTGTTATTTGTATTAGCTGGTTGCCTAGCAGAAATCAATATATGTATATACGTGTCTATTTTTATTTATTTTTTTACTTTTTCCTTGTACATGTAAATAACCGAATTAATACGTAAAACGAAGTCTTCAAAGTTATAGTACGATGTATTTTCCGGTTTTTCAACAGATTCGTGTTTGTTTATATATTTTTAATTTAAAAACAGAATGATCATGTTAGAATAAACAGTAGAAGAATGTTGTCGATAGAACATTAAGAATCTCGAGGTGAATTTAAGTATTTACATACGAACGCAGCCGGGGCATTTCACTAGTTATACAAAAACAAAATTTTGTATAACACCGTTACCAACCCCATCGTCGTCCGTCAAAACTTCGCGATCATTATACAAATATAATTATGACTAAATTCTTATTCTTAGGTGAAGGGTAAAAACCTCCCCCTCGGGGTGGATGGGAATTGATTTTATTTGCGAGTCGACACGATTTTTTAATTAACCTTTTAATCAGTTTTGTGTCAATCTCTTTGATTTTGACTTAAATTAATAGGAAAAATATATAAAAGGTTTTTTTTTAAAATTGTATTTAATAAATTGAAAAATAATATTTAAATATATATAAGATACCCCAGTAGATTCTATTCATGAGAAAAATATCCTGTCAGTCCATCTAGTATACTTACCTGGAAAATAAACCTTAAACATATCTATACAATAGTTATTGCGT
This sequence comes from Eurema mandarina, assembly GCA_018238005.1. Lineage (NCBI taxonomy): Eukaryota > Metazoa > Arthropoda > Insecta > Lepidoptera > Pieridae > Eurema > Eurema mandarina. The sequence goes on from DWAJ01002609.1 coordinate 1,152, forward strand.
GGTAGAGAATCCATCATCTTTAGATGGTTATGTTCATGCAGAATGCATTATTTGTTATAGTGATGAGCACGCAAAATAAAGCCATTTCAAACTAGACAATTGTGTCTACTAACATAGATCGTCACTGCAGTAAATCACATTAAAATTCGTATGTTTATTACCGTTAAAAGATTAAATTTTTTCCTCATTTATACTTAGGGCACATTTTTAAATCAGCAACAGTATCGTGCTTAAATGATTTTATATATATTATTTTTATGTTAGTTGTTTCTTTTTGTTTATGGGCAGCGATGAACACTTTCTATCTGGTGGCTCACCTACTCGTTTGCTATATATTATATAAAAAAAATTAAAAAGGTTCCCAGAAACTAACATCGAACCGAAATAAATAACCCAGTTGCGAAGAAAAATTTCCGAAGCCTTCAACCGAATGACTCGCGCAAGCCAACTTTCGGATGATTTCAAATAAATGAGCGTTGTTAAAACAGTTAATTTGTTTGAAAGTCGCTCGATCGACGTGTCACTGTGAAAAATTCTACTTTTAGTTGCTTTCCCAGCCTCTTGATAATGATTCACGCGAACTTAGTAAGCGATAATTACATTTATGTGTACCTAACCTATTTAACCATCTTTGTCAATTACAACATTATAATTTATAATTTTGTAGTAATAAATAAACACATGACCGCTTTTGTTACATCATTTATAAATACATAAGAAGAAACTGACTGACTGACATATCAACGCACAGCCTAAACGGCTAAACGTACCTACGAGTGACGTACGAACTTAGGTACCTTAGAGACAGGTATTCTCACAGGAACGGGAACTAAACAGCTAGTCATAATATGTAATCTACCAATTTCCATGATGTTGTCGCTCTAAGATAAGAAATATTTTTAAGAATAACAATGTAGCTATAACATACTTAAAAATCTTATAAGAAATATGTTCTGTCTTATAAGTCACATACATACATACATAGCGCCATCACTATATTTATGGCTCATTAATTCATAATAAAAAACACTTATGATATTACTTATGCTTCGAAATTATCGCTATTTTACTACGAAAAAAAGGAACGAAAAAACGTTATAACGTTGAACATTCGGGAACGTTCTTACGTTCTTTTATCGAAAAACCGTTTCGCTTATTAGAAAGAACGTAATTCAAAATTTCGAATGGTAACCCTAAAATATTGGATTCCAAGACGGGGCCGAGACCCCTCGATACTTTTTTGACGCCCACTAGACCTTTTTTAGAAGGGGGAGGTTTTGCAATTTAAATTTTATCTCCTCTTAATGAGTGAAACGGCACTGGATTTAGATCTTTGGAAATAATAATGGAAGATTTCGTTCTTTGCTCTTCGTATCGATTTTTCAACTTATATTCATACTAGCACTGCCCCGTGGTTTAACATGCGTTGGTTAACAGAACTATACCCGGATACAAAAAATACAAATCTTTCCTCTTTATAATATTAGAGTAGTTAACAAAAACTCATCATACAATTAATTAGAATGTAGCTATCTAAGCTGTAATACATTACGTAATATATTAAAGGTAATTATAACCTTTACTAGCGTAATCTTATAAGTTAAATAGTCCATCATATATTAATAAGGAACATTTTATTTTAACCTACACATATAGAACTAAGTATTTACATCATACACACACACACACACACACACACACACACACACACCTGGCCTAATTTCTAGCCTATATATGTGATTACCCTATTTAGTTTATCAACACATGTAAAACAATAAGACTCAGACACCTTAAAATGTTATCTACGAAAAACAAATACAGTCATCTAGTTAGATTCGTCCGCGGATTAAAGGAAATTTTGTTGGCAGGAATTCGAAATAACGAAATAAATTCAACTGAAGAGGGTTAAACTTTTAAACCCGAGACGTATTTTAATCAATAAGTGTAACAAATTTAATTTTTTTTGATAACATTATTTTTAATAACATACATATTTTTCTCATTTAATATTACAGTTACATAAAACTGTTTTTAAACATGACATTTAATTTTAAATTAATAACTGATAATTAATCTATACGTAGTCTATGACTAATTAAAAAAAGAACGATCCATCATCCATCCGCAAGTTTAAAAAGTTACAGCGAACCAATATGGCGCCGAATAGTTGTCAGTTGTGGCGGGAAACTGTTGCGAACTCTTTAATTTGCAGGCCACGTTCGAGAGATTTTTCCGTTAAGTTAAATAGTTTTTGAACGTTTTTAATTTGTTACTGGGATAAGGGAATTTCTGAATGTTTAAACTTGGTTAAGCTTTTAAAATGTTTTATCGTGTTCAATGTTATAGAGTTGATTTTTTTCTCTTTTTATGATGTTTTAAGTGTCTGCTTTATCGATGATTTGTTTTTTAAAGTGTAGCTATTCATATATTTTTTTAAATTTCAATGATAATGTTAATACTGTTACTTCATTGCATAGTTTAAAACAGAGTCCTTTTCGTCTTTCCCTATGTATACTTACTTAATCCTCAAAACTACGCTACCGATTTTCATGCGTTTTTTTATCAGATAGAGTAATTTCAGAAGTTTTAAGAAGAGTTTGTGTTACATGCATGAAAGCCGGTAAAGTCGTGAGGCACAGCTAGTGTAAAAATAATAAAAAAATACATATATCAATTAAAAACAAGTTCTTTAAGACTCATCTCAGATATAAGACAATATTTTTCATTAAGATGTATTTCCAATAAAAAAATAAGCAAGCAAATAGGTAGGCAAGATAATTGCTTCAATGCGAAAACTACGACATCCGGCGGACGACTTCCTGTGCAACCGGAACACTTCAATTACGTCACATCCTGCGTTTCAAAACATGTACATTTTTTTTTAATTTTTATAAGGTCAAGTTTTTTTTTCAATAAAAAAAAAGAATATTCTACTTAGGTATATGTTTTATTGTACTTTGTATTTAGTTTTAAAATAATATTTGTATCTAAAACCTTTAAAGATAGAGATGTTATTTAAATTTTTGTTATAAGCTATAACACTAATTTAAATACATAGATAAAAAATTAAATGCAGGATAATTATTACCATTACCTTTTTAATGTTATTACTCGTATTTTAAAAAGAGCAACTATCAGAGTATCTTACCGGTTCTTCTATGTAGAAACTGCCTTCCGAACCGGATTCAAAAGTGTTACTATATATAGCCTAGTTGAAAGATACTTTTGACTTTGACTTTGACTTTAAAGGGATACTACTTATGTTCTGGAACCTAGTTGAATAAATTGATTGTTGACAGTAATTTTCAAAAAATATTGCATTATTTTATTGTTAATTAGCCTTATGCATTGCACCTTCAAACATACACCATAAAACGATCACTCTATCTGATAAAAAAGCGCTTTAAAATCGGCTGCGTAGTTTTAAAGATTAAAGCATACATAGGGACAGACAGAAAAGAGCGACTTAGTTTTATACTAAGTAATAAGTTAATGCTTAATATTCAAAGTACTAGGTATTTATTTTATTAAAAGCCCTAATTCCAAATAGGCTATATAACTATATACTACCTATATTGACAGCTTACCTCTACCTATAAGTAAAGTTTAGGAATTTTCAACTTTACGCCAACTTAATAAAGTTGATAATACACTAAGAGGTAAGTTATAAAACTTCTTAAGTCCGTAGCAATTATTCTTGGGACTCTAAAAACTAGGGGCTTTTAAAGGATTGGGCCAATTTAGATTTATTTTTCGCCCTAAGCAAACTTTTCTTGCCATCGGGGTGGTAGCGATGGGGAAATATAAATTGATGTTTTTTTGTTTCATCTATAATCACATTAAATTGAAGTAAGTGTGTAGGTTTGGGACGTTGCTTGGGCGATCTGAGGAACTACTAAACCTATTTCGATATTAACATAAAGACACATTATTTATATTTATTTCAACAAACCAGTAGGTACATACTAACATACTAACTTTAAAATGTTAAACTAATTCTGACAATATACGTTTCCTACTTTAGATCCATATAATCTTGAAAACTATATCCATTGAAGGCAGATACATCCGAGTTTTGAAGCTAGATACGTATGATTTAATAGTACTAACCTTTTTAGTTATTCTATGACACGTTACGTAGGAGTATATTTAAAAAATAAACTAAAAAAATAATGATTACAAACAAAACTAATTAGAGTAATAATTTGACGTTCGATATACAATGTTGCAACTTTATTAAATAAAAAAAATAAATAAAAAAAACATCATCTCAAAACTTACTCGCGCCGTACCTACAATTGAGATCCGTTTTAAAAATAAAATGGGGTGCAACACCCTTCAAAGTTTTCTAATTTTTAACATCACAATCCCCCTTAGGTAAAAATACATCTGTTTTTATATTGATAACTATGTACTTTTTCATTTCCTTTGGGTAAAATTAGATGTAAAAAGTTTGGCCTTGCGATATTTCGATATAGGTATAGTACGCGTCACGAATCTTTAGCGCTGAACGAAACCTGCGTAGAAGTCAAAAATAAGGTATCGAGGTAACGGCGGCGCGCGGGGCGCGTGATCGTCGGGTGCGCGAGCGTTGATTGGTTGTCCCAGTCGTGTTGTCTTTCTCGCGCCAATACGTCAATTACGACCGCGATTCTACCGATGCGCAGCTATTCTCGTCCAGCGCTAAACATAAATGACGCGACCTATACAGTGTGTCACAAAACTAGTGTCCGATACGGAAACCTCATACTATATATCGGTAGGAGATCCCTATTCTGCTATCATTTTGAAATAATAACAGATTAATTTTTCAAAAACAAAAAACTAAGTATAATTGCATAACTTACATGGTAACACCGTTGCGCGTTCACCGTGCTCTGCTAGCTATAGGGTCTACGAGCCATACGTGAGTTGTCAGCATTAGTGGATTTCCTTAAATTTGCGTAAATTTTTCACTGCAAACGTTATCTTTAAAATTTTATCGCATTGTTATTTTTAGATATAGATTTTTTTATTTTATTTTATTCGAAAAGGTTTTTAGATAGAGATTATTACCTTTCAGAGTCGGACACATGTTATGTGACACACTGTAGAATGTCTTTGCATTCAATGTTTATAATATAAAAAATATTACTCTAGTTGCTATCCTTTAGTCAGCAAACTATACAATGGATTTGGCTGGTAGGCAGGTAAGTTAGAACCAAAACCGAATATTTCCGCGGTCCACACCTAGTCTATTTAAAATTAGAGTAGTGTTGTTTTTGTTCGTAATGTACGGTCTAATATTCTTTTAATTTCAAAGAAAAAAACAGGAACATACATACATACATATTCAAAAACTTTCGGGTTAATAATAGGCATCTGAAAACCAGCGCTATTCTGAGAGCTCGCTCTCAGGATTATAGCATTAGCCGAGATGTCGCCTTTTGCTACGTTTCTACGTTATTGATTTTATAATGTTTTTAATTTGTATTTGTTTTAGTAGCAATAAACAATTTATTTATATAAAAAGCGCCATCTTATATTAAGCCATTTTTATAGCATTGTATTTGTAGTGTACAAAAAACTACTCCTGAATCAAAGCTATTGACGCCTCTCTTATTTTCTAATTATAAAAAATATACATACATAATAATAGTATAATTGGCCAGTTTCCAAAACGCCGTGTCTGTCTGTCTCCATCCGTTTCCGCAAACCCCAGAAAATATGTTACCCATTTACTGTTTTCTTGCCTTGCCAGTGAATTTATTCTTTCAATGACCGTATAAATTAAAAAGACTTAACTTGTTAAACGAAAATATTTAGTGGCTACTCTTTTAAAGTTCGCTATTTCGAAAAACGTATATATTTTTGTATGAATATTGTATTGTTTATTTTTGTTATGGGCATTCATTACTTATTGTATTTATTTTGAATAAGTAACAATTAAAACATCAATAAGTAAAAATGTTATTTTTTGTTATGTTTTAAGTATTTTATTAATTATTTGTTAATTCAAGCTCTAGAAAGGGGTTCATTTTCATCACTGAAATAATTGTAAACGGTTTCTTTGTTAGAATTTTAATTTAAGTACAGTAAGTTTAACTACAAACCAACACACAAACAAAAGGAACAAGTTAATAATTTAGCAAAAAAATCCATATGAATAGAGTCCTCGTCTTAACTTAAATATCTATCAAAATTATATATCAAAAAAACTTTATAATAATTCTTATTTATCAAATTAAAAATTAAGCAATTAATACATCCATCAACTAGTTATAACAGCAAATGAATCGCCGCCATTTTTCAAAGACGATGCTAGAAATTTTCCCATTTCTTGTTTAAATTAAAAACAATTATGGCGGACGCGCCGGCCGGCTGTGATGAAAAATTAAGACAATTTTCAACTCCCTCTGCTGGATACACCACTATGAGACACCTCGCTTATTATTTAAATTATTTTTTAACTTTCTTATAGGTAATATAATATTTTTTGTTACATACTGACGCGTTCCGGCTTCGCATGTGTATTATATGCTTGTATTAGTATTGAATCGCTATATATATTAAATGCGTCACAATTCGTTGTGTAGTTTCAAAGATCTAAGAATTCCCTATGTTTGCAAAGACAGACAGAATAAAGCGACTTTTTTTATACAATGCAATAATTGTTTAGCATTTTTGCTTGGATCAGTGGTTAAGAAATCGTCGTACATTTGCGAAAAGAATGAAAATAATAGATAAGTATTATTAGATATTAGATAAACAATACATGAATCAAATATCTAAATCTAAATATGGCTTTTAATAATTATCAAAATTAAACAAGTACCTAATCACAAAAACGTCTCATAGATACTCTTAAATCCACAATCATATCACAAAATATATCTACTATATAAGTATTTTATGATATTTAGACAAAAACAAATAAATAAAAAAATATCTAAAGAAAATTCTAGATAAAAAATCATAATTACCAAGAACGAGCGAACGTCATTACCATTCCAATGACACCCTCGATCACCCTATTTTTTAACCCCAATGTGAGCGAGATAAAAATACCTCAACCCCGTTAGTCCGAAAGAGACAGCGCCGGGCGTCCGTCGAATTTTAATTTTCTTATTTGAATCTACATTTTTGAAGAAAACTTTCTCTTCTAGTTAAACCCCTGTAAAACGTTTCCAGTCTTTGTCTTTTGAAGAATTTTTGGCTTGTAATTAAATGTTTGGAATAATTAATTAATCAGAAACAATATATATTAACATATTTTTCTTATTGGATTTCTATATAATAAAGTTATTTAAGAAGCTTTTCACACAGAAATATTAATCAAAACATCTTAGGGGAAAATCTCGTTTCTTTTAGTGTATTGTCGTAATAATCTATTTTTTTATATAAAACAAAGACGGGTTCGTTACAACACTTCACTCGAGATCGACCAGACCAATTTTCATGGTTTTTGGTTCGTTGGATTTGTCCCCGCCCCAATAACAGAAAACATCTTAAAAATAATATTAACTTTATAAGGGGGCAGGGGTCAAAGTTTATATGAAAGTCCACGCGGACAGAGTCGCGGGCAACAGCTAGTATTTAAATAGTATATATAGTACTAAACTATTTTGTTTAATATATCCTAGCTATTAAAAACCGACTTTCATTAAAAATTTGAACACTACAACGAATTGAACACTTTTTGATGTTTTTTTTTGTATTTATTATTACATAAACTACTTTAAACTGACATTGACTAAACAATTTTTTTTTATGTGTATTTGTGATTTTGTTTTGTATTGTCAATCAAAAGTTTCTTCTTATTAGAATTCTAACCTTATTAAATTACCAATGACAGCTATCTAATTAGGTACTATATTTACTATTATTAGCTTTTGTTTGATTTTATTTTTATCTTGTATATAATTCCTTTATTCATAAGGGACGCTCTCCAACATAACACTTAAGTACATCTTATCACGAAAATATTTAATCTACAAAAAATGATATTATACGTATATTTTCATATTATAGTTTTACTATTGTGTCAAGATACTTTCGTAAATAAGCCTATTACCACTTTGAATATTGTCTATTCACGTGCCTACCGCATGAGCCGTACACGGATGAAACCCCGGATTTAAACTAGTATTTCATAAAAACACTTTTTATAAAACATATTCAACTACGCACTGAAGAATCACTATAAAATTAGCTTTAATTCAAAACAAAAAACATCAATAAACTTACTTCAATAAAGATGTTTTTTCCTCCTGATTAAAGGGGGGTAAAAAGTCCCCCCGCCCCAAGCGGGTGGGGTTCGTTTCTTTGTCCCGTTATCTATACAATTATTTGAAGAAAGTCGCAAAAAGATAGAAGCTGGACGTCAGCGGAGGTCTGTGAGCGTCGCCTGTTTGTTTCTGGGTCTCTATGTGTGATACTAAGAAACTACCAAGAACAGCTTTAATTCATCTATATATATATAAAAGAAAGTCGTGTTAGTTACACCATTTATAACTCGATAACGGCTCAACTGATTTGGCTCAAAATTGGTAGGGATGTAGCTTAGAACCAGGAGAAGGACATAGGATACTTTTCTTCCAGTTTCTAGGGGAAAATTTTTTTTTTCTATGAAAGTAAACGCGGACGGAGTCGCGGGCAACAGATAGTAAGAGATATAAGAAACATTTCTTGTACAAACTATTTAAATTTTTTGCATTCTTAAACAAAAAAATCATTAGTTTTATTTTCTTTTCATCTGCTTTTAATTAGGATTTATATAATTATGTACCTACTATAATAAATGCTATGAACTACGCATTTTAAGATATACATCAATATTGAAAGAAAAATATTTATATTGTTTCAGGCCACTAAAAAGCAACACAGTCTTCGCCGGACGCCCTACAAAAACGATCCAAGGGGAGACGAAGCAAAAATGACGCACCAAATAAAATAAATACCCAGCCAAATTAAGTTGGCCTCCCTCCCCTTCCAACGATAAGGAAACAGAAAGCAACTCCGTATTTCCAAGCACAATGAGGGATCTAATTATACTGGCGAAATCGTTACCGTCTTCAACAGAAGAATCGCGAAGAAATATAGCTCGCTATCTCCCTTCGGAAGGTACAAATTTTTATCACTGTTGCGTTTTGTTTTAAATTATAGGCGGGGATAAATTTAATGACTATACTTGAGTTTAATTACCATTTTGAAAATTTTGAACCGTTCGCTTGCTTCTAAATTATGCGTCGCGTGAGTGACGGAAATAGTTCACATAGTAGGAAAAAAATGTAACGACCAGCTTTTTTGCACACATGTAATATACATATAAACATTCCTCGATTCACTTTTTACTAGATAACACTCTGACACATGCACTTTTTAATAGATTTCTATTAAAAACCCCATGAGCATCGGTTACGTAGTTTTAAAGATTTTAGTTAAAGTACATCCGGACATACAAAATCAAGCGACTTTGTTTTATACCTACTACAAGTATGTACTGAAACTATAATATACATAATACTTGACGACCGCTTGGCGCAGTGGCAGCCCAACTGCTTACTGCGCGAAGGGTCGTGGATTCGATTCCCACACCGGAAAAATATATTTGTAATTTACATTTGTATTTTTCTGGGGTCTGGATGTTGCTTTGTATTTTATGTATGTATTTACAAAAGAAAAGTATGTATATGTAATTTATTCCGTTATCTAGTTGCCATGGCACAAGCTTCGGCTTAGCTTGGAACTAGATGGCGCTGTGTATTAATGTCCTGAAATATTTATTTATTTATTTATTTTATAATATCGGTAAGTAAAAACATAATATCTATAAATAACGTTGTACGCAATTTTACAAGAAACTTAGCCTATCAATGTCAACTGCTATTTAAGTTTCAGCTATGAACGTATAGTTATAAAAAAGTATTAAACTTGTCATGTATTGTATTTACAAAAGAAAAGTGATGTATGTGTAATTTATCCGTTATCTGGTTTCCATAACACAAGCTCTGCTTAGCGTGTTATTAATATTTCAAAAGTATGGTAACGATATCTACCTATATAAAATTAATTCGAAATATTATCGATGGTTGGGATGTAAAATTAAAACATACATATGAATAGTTTAATAAGATTCCTTATTATAGACTATCTTTGTTATATATCATTTTCTGATATAGCTTATAATACATGACACTTTCAAGAAAACAAAAAGTTTTTTTTATTTTTACTTACAGCTTAAAGAAAAATAATTTAAGTTATAAGTAGGGTAAATGCAATGATAAAGAGTCCGGCTTTAGACCTGCAATGAAGGCGTTCGCAATTTCCTATCCGACTGACAATTTCCCTCGCTTGCCCGATTTTAATATAAAACGAGAAAAAACACAGACTCCCGGACCGTTGGGAAACATATGGATATGCCTATTTATTTAATTTAGGATTTTTTTATTGACATTACTTTAAAACAGCCTTAGTCGAATTTAAGTGAATCGGATCATTTATTATATTAGTAATTATAGGTTAATAATTTAATAATATAAATAACACATAGGATATCCATCCCGGTATTGCGCCGGGAACGGAAATTACGCAATTAAAAGTACGTCTAGTAGATTAAATAATTATTTTTATTTTATTCTATGAAGTGGTGACACGAGCTGGACGCACGAATGGTAAGAGAAACGCCAGCCCATAACCAATGTAGTGCTACCAAGAACTTTGCTTTGGGCGGGGGCGTACTACATTGACGCTCCCCACTTTGAGTCATAAGATGTTAAGACTCATTAGCCCAGTAATCACGCACTAAATGCACTATAGAGTCTTAATTCATCAAGAACTGATTAAGTTTATTTTTGTAAACAGACCCGCAGGTAAGTTAGCGTTAGGTATTGATACGGTAGGTTATCGTTAATTATAATATAAGCTCTGTACATGCGATCTTGAAACACCATACTTATAAAGCAATAGTAAGTTTGTTAAATTTATTTAAAATATAACTATTTCTATTCCCATTTATTAAAAGAAACCCTCTAAATATTTATTAAAGACAAGACAAATACAACTGTATTCAACTACGCTATACAAAAGTATAGTTTGTACACAACACAAAAATTATGTAACACCGGTAATAATTTCTTCCTAATATATTTGAAGGCGAAAATTTTTGAAGTCTGTTTTTTCTTCATAAGCGTCTTACTAAATTAAAAGGGCACATCCACATAATATGTCTTGGCAAAGGCTTCGCACAGAAAGGCTCCTCCCCCACCCCTGTTTTATAAGACGCCGTTTTATTTCACCCAGTATTGTTTTTTGTAAAATCACTCAACTTTAATGAGAACAATGTTTTTAAGGACGCTTTGATGTTACGCTTAACGACGAAATAATGAAAACCTCTTTAGTTTTGTTTAATGTTTTATTTATTGGGTGTAGTGTCGGTAGCTATATTTAGTAGTATGTATATTTTTTTTTATTTTATTTTATTTATTTCTTTAAGGAAAAGAAAAGTACAAGCTTATAAGGCTGGTGTAATTATAAACTCATTTGAATTTTACCGCACACACACACACACACATAGATCACTTAATGTATATAATATTATAACAGCTAGTTTTATTTTCAAATAATGCGCTATTATTTTCAATTCAATAGTTCAGATTAAAGTAAAATAATCGTTGTAGGATGTACCTACATAAGTTATAGAACTATTTTACGGTAAACAATTTTTTTTTAATTTTATCCGTATTTATAAAGAGGTTACATTTTGAGCTTTGTGTAGATTTTTCATATTGTTATAAAAATGTTTCTTATGCATGTGTGTTACCTGTATGTTGAACGGAAATAAATTTTAAGAAACGGTTATTATCAAGTTTTACACTTGCCAATATGAATTAACATTCATTTCATTCTGAACACCCAAATAATCAATAAAAATTCCTCTCCTCAAGAACTCCTTTTATTTCTTTTCTAATGTTTGACTGGTAGTGTAAAGTATGTTTGCATGCAGCCTCTTCTGTGCTGAACACTTTTTTCGGTTGATTTGTAGGTGAATAACACTATCTATTAAATATAATATTATTGTCAATAACGGTATGATTTTGTACGGTCGGTTAACTACACGGAATATGTCTTTCATTGGGCGAACGAAGCCGCGTACCATGTATAAACCTTAACTTAAAGTTCAGTTTTATCATACACACAATACATTCAATAAATATCTGTAACATATTTTAGATACATTCTTCACTCTTACCAGGTCATGTGAACTATTATTAAATATACCTACCATATCCTCATGAGACATGAATGTAGTGTAAAATCGACAACCAAGTTCAAGGACGCTCAAACAAACAATCTTTGCTTCAAATATTCGCATATATTACGCCAACTTAACATCAATGGTATCTTCATATTAATAGATCTATTCCCACATTAACCAGTCATTCTACGCATTTAAACACAACCTCAAATATTGGCCATCCACTCAATTTTATGTTTTAAGATATTTAAAAGCGATTGATTTGTATTCTCTAAGATAAGTAATTACTGAGTCGAGGGCAGATCCATAAATCCGAGGGGGGTCTCCCTTGAAAAAAGGGGGTTCTTCTTATATTTAAATATCGGCCCCTTCCGGGTAGGTACCACGTTTTTCCAGCAAAGGGGTAAGTGACAGAAGCAGAGAATAGGAAACGAATGGAGTCGATGATTTTTATATTTTTTGGAAAATTTGTGAACTTAAAAAAAATTAAGACATGTCCTTACTAATTATTATAATACTAAATGCGAAAGTAGAGATGTTTGTTGCGTTTTATGCAAAATCTACACGACCGATTATGATGAAATTGTGTACGCATCTTCTAGGAAGTAACGGAATGAACATGGGCAAATTTTTATTTTTGACATTTATTTAATTGATTGAGCGAATAATGCCGCGGGCTAAACAAGTATTAGCTAGTATAGCTTCACTCCTGTTAAATTGACATTTTGCTCACGATAGTTTTGTTATTATGTTTATCATACATTTCATTCCAACTGTCGCAAATTCATTCAAACAAATAAAGTCAAAGAGCCGTATATATTGTTTCGTTAGTATAATATTTTTTAGACACCAACTTCAACACAAAAGTACAAAACTACATAGTATCTTATACCTTGCAAAGTATATATAACTTAGAAAAAAACATTTACTAACTTATTTTTAGAATCAGACTTAAAAACCAAAAGCATTAAAACTGAGCCCTCTCCATTGCAGGCTGTATCCCGTCTCAAGATGGACTTTAAGAAGCAAAAAGGAAAGAGTCTAAGGGTGGCCACCCCACCCCGCCCCCGCCATCGGAATACAGAATAATAATCACCAAAAGAAATGGAGGGCGGAGAAAAATATAAATAGCTACCTCCCGGAGATATTACAATTTGTACAAGGCTCGGCCCCTTTCAATTTTGCTAAAATAAAATTATTTCTCTTACATTCCCTGTGTTATCTCGGCTAGCTCGAATTGTCTGCTCAAATATTTTATTTATTAACTTTAGTCTCTTTTTCTTAAAGTAACGAGGCTTTTACAAACGAATTCTTTATTGAAACTTATTTTTATGTCGCCACTGTCTCATGGCTGAAAACTATTATTGATGATAATGCATTACATAGTATATACTATTGAATTTAAAATGACGTCATTCTAATTAAAAAATTGAAGCATGTGTGATAACGAACGATTTGACCAAAGTGACTTCAATGTGTTAAATAAACTTCTTTGGACATACAACGATGGTCCAATGTTACTTTAATTTACGTGAATTAAAACATTATGTTGACTTTTGACATATTAATCACATATAAATCGGCATTTTGACCTCTAATGTTGAACATACAACGTTACAAAAATATGTTACGTATAATTATTATTAGAAGTTTACACTTTTTTCGTACTAATACCGCAGTCTGAATCTAATCATATTTCAGCAATGGGCTATTGTGAAAAGTTGACGGCATAGTTCAAAGTGTGAAAGTGAAGTATCTACTTGGGACGTAAGTGAAAATCGCGCAACTTTCCACTTCCAACAACTTTAATCGTGCTAACTTAGCTCCGACCTTTTGGTACGGTCGGCAAATATGACTAACTTAAAATTCCAACACTAGTTTTGTGTACATAGTACAATGATTACATGTTATCTATTTAAAAACATTTATAGTTTATTTAAGTTTAAAAAAAATTAAACGGGAATTTTTTTAAGTTATAAAATAAAAATAACTTTTAATATTTAGATAGCTATGTATACAAATTTTCCAAATGGGATATCTTTCAGTTATTTACATTCTGATTCTTCTTCTTAGGAAGATGGATATAACGTTCTACACATAAAACAAAAAGCTTTAAATAAAGAGATACAACTATTTAATTTAATAATGTATCTACCTAAGTATTTTATGCATTATCAAACTTCACTTTCGGTAATAGTAGTCAAACGTATTTAAATCTTTTGGAGAATCTTTTAACAAATCAAAATCAAATTATAATTATGTACAACTCAAACATTCAGTTAAATTTAAATTAAGTTTTCCAATACATTTTCCACTTTCCATTACTATAATAATATGTCATTTCTGCTGACGGTACCGAAGATAAACTCTAACTTAACTAGGTGTTAAGCGCGTAACATTTAACAAATCACACTACATAAACCGAACTTGAGTTCGTTAAACCAATGTCATGTGTAAAAATATATTACTTTTATACTTTACTTTACCTACAGTTTACACATTACTAGATTAATAATGCATTTGATACAATCATAAGACATAGGTATTATGTCGTTGTCTAGAAAAAAAATAAAAATTAATTTTGACGTGGCAACATTTGAATGAAAAAAAGAAACATCGATTAACTACGCGCCATTTTTAAAACCGACCAATGACACTCCCAAAGTGCGAGAGAGACGGAAAACGGGGGGTCATTTTTGCCAATACTTAAACGAAGATAGATACCGACCACCCACTCGGGGTGTTTTAAGAAAATTTTAACTTTTCTTTATTCAAAGGAAGGGGTGGCGGGTGCCCCCATTTTTCCTATTCTCTTTCCAAGTCTCAAAGGAAAATAAGTACACTGTTAAGTATTTAATAAATCCAACATTCAGTGAATAGTTAAAAAAGTGTTTGCAATTTGTTATTTTCTTTCTGCTTTGTTAATTAAAGACGCTTTGTGCAGAGTTTTTTGATGTTGCGACCGTGTTTTTTATTGTTAACGAGACCTTTTACAAATGTCTTTTTAAAAATTGTAAGCTGTATTAAAATAATAAACGTTTGAAATCTGAACAGTGTGTTTTTATTTAAGTTTAAGGAAAACCTTTTACCTAGAGCTTATGACCTATATTTATAGATGTTTTCGAACATTTCTGATAAAAATAAGATTTCTTAATTAGACCGTCTTATTTTTTTTGTGTTCTCAAGTTCATTGAACGACATTAAAGCACGACGCGAGCAATGATATTCTTCTAAATAGATATGTTATAAGCGCAAAACTTTGAAGACACAAAACATCCTAATTAGGACGTCTTACCTTCAGGTCATTGGTTGCATTCGCGTGCTACTGACGAAAATAACCATCTCTTTTTTTCTAGTTGGTTTTCTCATTTATCTCTTTTCTATCGTTTTGACTTGTGCTGCCGCTGCTATGCGGAAAACTTTTTTCGGTTGATTTGTATCTAAGATATAACTAGCTGTGCCAGCGACCTCGCCCGCGTAGAAAAGTGTCTTTGGGCAGCATTTTTGAAAATGCCTTACCCGCGCCAACAAACGTTCAGCGAGTCCAACGTGATTCTTTAACTTGCCATAACTTTTTTATTTATCACCCG
>DWAJ01002610.1:0-16974 GCA_018238005.1 Eurema mandarina
CCCCCCCCCCCCCCCCCACCCTTCATACATATCTCAAAGTCGGCAAAGTGTAAAGCGCGATCTCGTTGCACCAAGTACACGATCTAACGTTTCACTTTTGCGAACACTTTCACCTGCCAGAGCACTATCACACCGATGTTTCCTAGACCACTACTACGCTGACTAACTGTTTAAAATACTTCAAAAATTTTATATTAAACAATTATCTAGATTTATATTAAAGAATTTCTTAAGGGTGAAAAAAAGTAAAGATCAATATAATATGTTATATTAAAAAGATATACATAATAATATGAACAATGTGTATAGTTTATATTTTCATAAGTTACTTTTCCCTTTACTATCAAATCCATAACCTAAGTAAATGTAAGAGGTCGCAAGCGAGCCAAATCGGCCCGCATCCAATCCTGGCAACCAAAAAAAAAAAAGCATCTCGATCGCGAGCGCGCGCTCGTTGGAAAGTCTCGCGGGGAAGTTTCCCCTCCCCCCTCCTCCCCGCGCCCGCACTAGTCACCAGTACCGTAATCCAGCTTGTGTCATCCGTTACCGAGCGGTGAAACCGATTACGTCGCGAGCCGCTATGTTATAAGACGGGGCCGCAACTCGCGAGCGAGATGCGGTCGGGCGACATTCTAAATTTGAAATCTAGATTCGAATCGCGCGGAAGGTCAAATAGTTTAGTCGCCGATTGCTTTTTTTTTTAATAGACGTCGCTTTTGTTTACGCATTCAATTGTACCGGAAACGAGCGATAAAGTCCTTTCTATCATACAAAGAGATTTAACAAAGAAATTAAACCATCAATTTTCCATATAATAATACTAATGTTAAGTTAAATTTAAGCCATAATCGTTACCAATATTTATTATTTTCCTTGTTATTTCTTTTATTTTCCTTAACGATAGTATTGACATAAAAAATTAATTAAAAACAATCAAATTGAACCAGCGTTCTGTAAGAATTTTTCAATTATTTCACTGAACCTGAAAGCCCTCAATGCCCTCAAAAAGTTGACCTCTTAACAAGGTATAAATATAGTCAAAGTGCACATATACAAACATACATACATATATGAATAACTTACAATGGAAGGTAAACACTATACTTATTATTACTTACTATAAAAGATAAGGAAAATGAATTTACAACGAGATAAGAAAAACCTTTTGTTTCGCTCAGATGAAGGCGATTGTGAATACTGCCTTCGATAATATAACAATGTTAAGTTGTTAATGTTAAGTAAAATATATATAAATAACACTCTTATCAAGAATATTTACGATAGTATCCAATGTGTTAATTCGTGATACCACCTATCTACATACCAAATTTCAACAAAATCGGTCGAGGCGTTTTTGCGTGAAAAAATAACAAACATACATCCATAGTCCATAATATATACGTTCTAATAAACTTTCACAATTATAATATTAGTACGAAGTAGGATATGCAATTTTTCTTTCATATACAAAATATCGACATTTTGTTTATATTTACAATAATTGTATGTTCTTATTTTTAAAAAAGAGTGACTATCAGAGTTTCTTGGCGATTCTTCTCTGTAGAAACTGTCGAACCGGTGGTGAATGTCTTGTAATACCATGACGATTCTAGTGTTACCATATGAAGCCTGACTGAATAAAGATAGAGAATGAAAAAAAATTCAAACAACCTCCCCATGTATAAACTTGTCCATGTAAAAAAAGTTATTGTCAGATCTTCTGACAGACTCTTAAATCAAAATTTTAACTACCCGAATAAAAAAAAAACAAAATTAGAAACATCGAGAACATACTCGCTTTAAAAAGCAAAATGATTAACGTTCTTCGAACGATAAAAAACAAAATCTGAGACAAAGGAAACAATATGGCACTTTACCAAGAGCTGATTGTAAAAAATGAATTATATGATTTTGACATCAAAAAATTTGTAAATGTTTACACTTACTGAATTATAAACTAGTGGACCCGTGCCCACTACTTCGTCGGGCATAATGTTAACAATCCTTTTTTATATAGCCTATGACACACAGCAATAAAATCGGTTCAGTAGATCACGAGATTACCCCTTACAAATTAACAAACACACAAATTTTACTACTTTATAATATTAGTATAGATTAGAGGATTACTTATTCCAAAGATTTCCAAAGTTATCTAACTAATATTATAAAGCTTATATAGCTACTTTGTCTGTCTGTCTGTCTTTCCATCACGCTAAAACTATTCAACCGATTAGAACGAAATTTGGTACACCTAGACCACCATAGAGCCTGGGAAAGAACATAGGCTACTTTTTAACTGGAAAAATGAGTTATAAAGGGGGGGTCAAAGCTTACATGAAAGTCCACGCGAACAGAGTCGCGGGCTGCAGCTAGTTTATTATATCTTAGTAATCCTGGATGTACTAAGTTCTCGATCTTAATAACAACCTTTTCTCCGTTAGCCAATTACCTACCGGCATAGTAATTGTATATTACATAACATTATATGTGTATGCTGTAAACACTTCTCGGAGAAACGAGCAAATATATTATATGCGTTATGTTTGCATTTATATGTCAGGGTGAAGGCCGATGTAGAATAGACATAGTCACTTATCAGTAAACAACGTATTGAAATATACCTTGTTATATGTTGGAGGCAAAAAAATTTAATTGGTTATAAAAATAGGTATGTTACCTAACCAAATACATTTTTTGCCTCCAACATATAAAAATATATATTTTAATTATTATGTCGTTTATATTACCAAAAATCGATATTTTGAAGTCTTTCCATGTTTTGGAAAAAAAGGAAAAAATACTGAAACCTACTCTAATATCGGTATAGGTCTTTCTTTAGCATACCTAACGTCAAATTATGATTGCCCTTTATTATTTTCTAAAAGTGGGAAATCTTAGGGCGTCCATCTAGGGGAGAAGGAAGCGTTTATTGCGGACTCGCACGTAATGGCGCCACTACCGACTACCGAATACCGACTATCGACTTCACACACTACCGACCGGTGTTCCTCCGCGCACACACACACACTGACTTAATGCATCTATCATATATAAAAACATCAAGGTAATTTCAACCCATACTTACTTCCAGAGACTACCACGTCCAAAGAAACTAAATCAACAGTAACGAATATTTACAGCCAAAAATAATTAAAATCAGGACTCTCTTTCACCAAAACTGGTACAACCCGACTTAGTTTAATATGTATATCGATCCGTTACTAAATACTGGTCTCTTATAAACATCCGTATAATATTATAGACGAAGCAATGATGTAAGGAGAAACTCGGCCACCGCTCGAGACAAGAATCTGAACTAGGTACAGTCAACTGAAAAAGTTAATGAAAATATTCATTACTAGGTATTTGACTCAAAAGCTATAGTTCGAATGCAATCGACGACTTTGACTAATTTATATACATACTAACTATTGCCCGCGACTCCGTCCGCGTGGACTTTCATATAAACTTTGACCTTATTCATTATTTTTTGGATGTCTTCTGCTATTCAGTGCGGGGACAAATACAACGAACCAAAAACCATGAAAATGACATTCTGACAAGAATACCATACCATTAACTCTTGCACATACTAATTTCCATTCAGTTTTCCAATTAAAACAGTTACAGCTTTTAGCACAAAATTACGCAATCGACTGTACTAATGAAAGTTATAACCAATCGATTAAACGACTCGGACACTATCGATACCGGAAATCGAGAATCGAAATCACAATAGCCATTTAGTGTTTAGAGAAATGACCTTTTTACTTTTTATTTCGATACGAAAACTACACATTGTGAATTTACTATAACAAAGCTGTATTATAAAGTGATTCCATTTTTTAAGAATCTGATTTGAAATGAATGATTTAAATTAAATATGTTCGCTTTAATATTCATTAAACTTTAGTGAAATTCTTTGATGAAATAAAAAGTTAAGAAAAAAGGCTTGAAAGCTTATATTACCGTAAATACTTGAATAAACCACTTCCTTTTTGATTCCCTTGCCAAAAATAATTTCAAATACACGAAATATAATATGTTACCATATACTATAATTAATTAAAATAGACGAACGAATTACTTATATACGTATAAACCTCCTTCTTATTAACCTCTTTACAAAGTCTGTAGAAAAAAAGCAATAGCCGATGGTTCAAATTCAAAATTGGAACGCGCGACCCCATTCCGGCGGCGACTTCTCGAGAGAGCGGGCGGGTGGCATTGCGAAAATAATCAATTTAAAAATAGACCGCCATACCGTTGTCTCTCCATTCAGGGGGCTAGTTTGCGACGTGGCGATATTGTCATTGAAGGCACATTATAAAACACGTTCCGCTCTGTTAAGTGCCTTATTTCGTCGGCTTTCACTTCTTATTGAACGGATTTCGTAGTGAGAATAATGTTAATGGAGCACGGAGGCCGTTAAGACTCGTATTATAACTAGCTACCGTTCCCATGGCAACAACGTCAGAGATAAACATCCTTATTTTAATCGGCTACATATTATTGAAATAAAACATTTTGAATTTTCTAACCAAATTCTTAAAAGGGGATAAAAAACTGATGTATTAATGCAGTCTTACTAACTTGCATCACCAAAGAAGTATCCATATTATAGATCGTCATACTATATTTGATTAAGACACCGTAAAGGAAACACTATAACCTAGGATGCCTTGAATATACATTACTTACGATTTAATTATATACTTACTAGCTGTTGCCCGCGACTCCGTCCGCGTGGACTTTCTTCCACCCTAATAACCCTTTATTTCAGTTAAAAAGTAGCCTATGTTTTATGTCAAGCTCTAGACCATCTGTGTACCAAATTTCGTTCTAATCGGTTCAGTTGTTTTAACGTGAAGGAAAGACAGACGGACAGAGTTCCTTTCGCATTTATAATATTAGTATGGATTAATTAAAAATACGGTTAACGTGTATAACACAACGATAATAATATGTCGATCACGTACCACAAAACATATAATAGTACATACCTACTTTAAAATTAATGACTAAATCTTTCAACTTCTCTTTTAAAATCCTTTGTAAAAATTGAGGAAAAGCGAACACGGAAATATTAATACCTAGTCAAGTCGAGTATAACAGTATATAATTTCATAATATTTAACATAAACAGCGATAACGCTATTTCACAACACATACATACACGTATGACTCATGTACCTTCTTATCTCTGTGTGTATTGCATATTTATATATTAAAAATAAAGCTTAAAGATTTTTGATTACAATCTCAATCTCGATGGTCAAATTTCTACTTAGGCAGATATATTATTTCCTATGTACGTTCATATAATTACTAGAGGCGTATTAGGTGAGGCCGGCAACACACTCGTGACATCACGAGTGCTCATGGGCGGCGCTGATCACTTTCCTTCAGGTGACGCGCCAGTTCGTTTGCCCCCTATTATATAAAAAAAGTCCCGTAGCCAAATCGCAAAAAACGAAATGGTCATGCCATGTCCCATCAGTGATAGGCTGATATGAATTAGTTAGGTAAAAATTTACTTTTTTTCGATTGTTATATTTTTTATGATGTTTTATTACTAATTTGTATACAAATGTCAATCGGTATTTGAAGCCTTATGTTGTTTGTTCATATAATATATTCCATTAAGATCAGATATATTCCAATAAAAAGTAATCCATGTCCTTTCCAATTTCCAGAATACGTGCCAATTGCAATGCCATCAAAATTAGTCCAGTAATTGAACCGTAAAAGCGTTACAAATATACAGACATACTTTGTTTTTATTTTGTTTACATATTAGAGGATTACGTGACAGACGGAAAGACAAGGTGAATCATCGGAACATCGCTAATGGGACTAGCTAGATTTAATGGATTACTCTAAGCCTGTTATATTTCTACTTGACCTGTATTTATTAAGTGTTTAGCTGTTAGTTTGATTCTTACCTTACTTCATAGACGTATAACGTGTAGACTGGTCGTATAATGTATAGAATATATCCGTCGCAAGTGAAGCCAAAACTGTATATATGTAAGTGTAGACAACGGCTTTTATACTCGATGACACGCACACAGACTCATCGATGGCGAAAGGCCATCATTCTATAATAAATTTACCCTAAAAATGAAAAAAAAACAAATTGAAATCCACAAAAAACACGAATTTATATGCCATGCACTGCGGCGACAATCTACGTAAGTAGACAGAATTGTCTACTTTAAAATGGCTTCAATTTGCGTGCTTATATTGCGGTACTAGGTGTTATTATTCTATGCCTTACTTAGAAAAATCTTCTTACCTTTATACGACCAGAGTTTGCTGGTTCATCTTAGTAGAAACTGATTCGGAATAGTTGATTAGTGCCATTATATGAAGCCAATTTAAATAAACGATACTGAAGTTTCTTTAAGATTTTAGTACCAAAATTATTTGTAATTTTCAATGACAAATCGTTCAGTCAGAAAAAATCAACAATTTCTGTAATTAACTGTTTTACGTGTTTCCAGTACAACGAATCGTCTTCCTTTGTGGATATTCATTATATAATATTTTCTGTATACGCTGTAAAAATGTAGCTATTTAGGAACCCTGTATATTATAATGCTCTAAAAATAAAAATATTATAATCACCTATTATCTTATCCCACGAAGACGAAGATTTATACAAACTTTATAGTTTTTCAATATTCAATTTAACAAAAATATAATCGTGACTAAACAGTTCATTAAATCTGGCAGCCATCGTTTTGAGTAAGCAAGCAACGCATAAATCATTCATCAACATTAAATCCAATTAGCAATTTCAAACATGGAATTCCGATACATTATTTTATTTTTTTTAGTTCTTTTTTACCAACCAGTTGCAAATTCGATTTCAAAAATAGTTTTTGCTGTTAGCGGCTTTTTTGTTGATAATATGATTAGGCATTTTGTTGCCATATTTTTGTTTAGGTTCACAGATTAAAAATTCTACATAGATTATAGGTTCACAGTATAAATAAGTAATCCCTAGCTTAGAATTCCATTATAATATGAATATTTTTTTATTATTTTGCACAGGAAAAAACAAAAATAATCCGTCGTAAATTAAATTCGAGGGTAAAATATTTAAATCTGATTAAAGTATTACGCTCTGCACAGACATTGAGAATCAAAATCAATATTTTCTTTCCCTAAGTAAACATTTTTTATAGGCTTATTAACTGCGGAATGAATTTAGTCCTAAGTAAACAAAACTTATAATACGACCCGTTCACTTTAAACAAATAACAACAAAAACAACTCTTGAAATTTTACAGTCATTTTAATTTAAACTAACGACTGATAAAGAAAATAATTCATCATGAAAATCGCCTATTAAGAAAAAGGAATTAATACCTGTGTAATGAATGATGTTATATTAAATAGATATGTTATAAACGCAAAATTTTGAAAATGCAAAAACATCCCTTTTAGGACGTCTTACCTTTAGATTATTGGGTGCCGGTGCATTCACGCGCAACTGACAAAACTAACTATCTCTTGTTTTCTTGTTGGTCTTATCATTTATCTCTTTTCTATCGTCTTGACTTATGTATGTGTGCTGCCGCTGCTGTGCGGAACACTCTTTTCGGTTGATTTGTTGGTGTTGGATAACATATCTATTAAGTATAATATAATTATTGTGTGTAATATTTAAATTTATGATCTGTAATATGAAGTACGTAGCAAATTTATTAATTTGTATGAAATTTCAACAAATAAGAAATAATGTTATGAAATATATGTCACATCCTCATACAATAAAAATATATTATTTTATTCAATAGCAACTGAGTTATTTTCAAGCACAATCGTTTTTATTTTCTACAGATACCCGACAATTCAATTTGACAATATTGTATGCGGTAACGCGACGTCGCCCTTCCGTGCAATATAGCTTCTGTGTTTTAAATAAAAATCTATTTTGTAGCATGGCACCATTGCTATAGTTTAAAAAAAGAAAAAATGATTTTAAGATTATTATTATTATTTAGTAGGTATACTATTAGTTACCATTTTAGTCAATCACTTCTTGTGTTTGATAGTAGGTCTGTGTTGCCATAATTTTAGTATAATAATCAAAAGTACGAGACCATAACCTCACTTTCAGGAATATCTGACAGATGTCAAAACTGTCATAAAACCTATAAAAATTACATAAGCATATATGTAGAATGGAGTATAAATAAAACTATTGTTGATGGGTATTTTTACTTCTGATAGATTTAAAAAAATATTATTTTGAAATGATATATGTTAAATGTAATTTATTTTTAATGATAAAATCCGCCTTTGGACATTAAGCTCATTCAGACGGGTGATGTACCTAGGACTACTGGACCCTGTTCCCTAAAATTTACGATTTAGCGGCATTTAAAAGGTTAGTGCACCAGTTAATAAGCAAGCGGGTTTTACCTTAAACCACAACTCACTCACCATCAGGTGAGATTGGTGAAAGTTAGGTTAGGTTAATGTTAAAAATACATCTTGCCGTAGTATTTCCTTAACTCTTGTACAGTACATAAAAACTGAAAAGTTCTTATTGGGTGTGTGAGTGCCAAACGGTAATATAAATAATAAGTAAGAAAACATAGCAGTACTAACGTTACTTACACTGCAATGCAGTTTTAACCCTACAGTGAGGATCTTATGTGAATGTTTTAAAATAGACTATGCTTTAGAGACGAGTGTTTCTAAATACGTTAATTTATATGGTGATTGCCTATATTAATTTTTGAGCATAATATTTCATTAAATAATTTTATGTAACTTCACATTTAAAATGCATTTTTACAATGTAATTATTGAATAATATTATCTTGATTTGAATAATTATTTTAATTTTGAACATACGTTTCTAGACCTGAAGTAGAAATTACAAAAATAAATAATCTGCAATTCTGGTAGGATTCTTACTAATTTATATATATATAAAAGAAAGTCGTGTTAGTTACTTCACTTATAACTCAAGAACGGCTGAACCGACTTAGCTGAAAATTAGCAGGGAGGTAGTTAGAACCAGGAGAAGGACATAGGGTACCAGTTTCCAGGGGAATATTTTTTTATGAAAGTAAACGTGGACGGAGTCGCGGGCAACAGCTAGTTATCAATAGATGAAACCATAACAGTATTTCTTCAAAATATTTATTTTTAAAAATAACCCATATATAAACTATGTCATAGGATAACGGCTTTTGATTAGCATACGTTTATGTTATATTTCCATAAACAATAGTTACCGTAGAGATATAGCGACCCTCTTGGAATAAAAGAAATAAAGTCCTTTGTTTACAGCAATAAGTTTTTAATACAAAAATATAGCAATAATATTATTTAAAAGCGTGTGCGCCTCAACGACGTATAGTATCTTTCTAGGGTTAAACTCGTAAGCCCAATAAGCATGGGTGAAGTTGGTGTGAAATTACTATAGCTCCGGGCCGTATCAATTTCCTAACAAGTTCAAACTTTGAAACTGCCGTTTTAATTCTTGGACCGCTGCACAGGTGTTGGTTCTATCGCTTGAGATCACTTCCACTGCCGGTGAAGTTAGAGTGCGTCTTAATTATTTTTAGTTGGCTGTGCAGAACGGTCACCTAAAACGTTACCAAGGCGTAGTGTAAAGCGAGATAATCAATGAGAAAAATTACTGTAGTGAAACCTCTAAAGATGACTGACTTTTTTTAATTTTCCTTTCATGTAATTATGTAGTTCTTTTTTAATTCATGTTTATTTGCGTAACATATATTATAACTAAACTATATAAGTTCAATATTTTGCATTATTAACAGCCTTCGTATAGTTGATTAGTCCTGTCCAAGTTCAATCAAAACCCCATCTCGTCTTAAGCACGTATAAGTAAGTGGCTTAAGACCCATCAACAAAAACTCTAAGCGTTAAATTAATCAGTTTTTAACTTCTTCACCACAGTGTAAATAATTAATTATCTAAGTGAATTAAAAAGTGTATTAAATATAAATTAAAAACACAAGCAAGCAATTCTGACACTTCAAATATCCTCGATCTCAGTCCACAAACTGGGTTAGGGCTGGCACAATTACTAAACAAATTTTATAGACTCGAAATAAAGATGTGCCTAGTTGTTGTATTTTATTTTGAAACTACATCACGTATATATAATAATAAGTTTCTTTTGTACCATAATACCAATCATCAGGAATATCAATAAGTTTTAACTTTTTGTATCTATGATAGACTGTAGTAGGCAAGAGCAAGGGTCCGTAAGAGTCCTAGTAACCATGGTCCTTTCCTCGACATAATAGAATTTCCTAACGATATAAATCAAGGTAATTGTTTTTTTATACGATGACATATTGTAGTAGTGGCAACCCTAGCGCCGAACTCTCAGCGGTGTCACGTAACATCGAGAGCACGTACCGTCAAGTCAGCTCCTCGCCGGCCATGGTTCACTCACCTTTGTATTTGAATTTCATTTTTCGTACGCGGGTTTTTGCGAATCCATACTCTGTTAGTTCACCGCCTGTAGGACTTTGATTGAAATAATTTAGGGCTGGCGAATTTCACTTTCTGTTACATACAAATTTTTTGCCAATTACCTAAAAAGATATCACTTAATAAATTTAAAATTGTTCTCATTTTAAATCATTAATTACAAATGTTTATAAACAAATTCAAAACTACAAAGTCTCAACGGTAAAATATTTTAAACATAAGTCGACACTTATAACACGACTCCGAAGCACAGGACAGTTTTATTATAGCTTATGACAAACAGCAAAAACAGTTTCTTTTATAAGATCTTGAAGTGTGGCATTGTCAGGAAGCATTGTTTTTTTAATAGACTGTCCTAAATTGATCACGGAGCTAAAACAAAAGTCAACAGCCCTTAAAATCAATGACTGAAAAATGTTATCACACAAACTAGAATCATGGAACAAGCAACACGACCAGGTAATGTATTCCGCGCGAAATCAAAGGCTTTGCCGACATCTCGTAACTAGTCTGACGGTAAAAAGAATAAATTGTGACCAAGTGAGCTTGTGTGGGCGTGATATTCACGGTTTAACATCTTTAGTTTGTAATGTCTCTGTTTTATTTGAGGTTAGGAAACATTACGTTTAAGTATAGTCATTAGTCAGTCATAGGCCAATAATAATAATATATAATATAAATTCTTACACAGCGGCATCTAGTTAAACGATAAGCCAAGCTTTTGTTATGGTAACAAGATGACGGATAAATTACACATACATTTTTTTTGGTTAATACATAAATAATCATAGAAATACCTAAGCCCTATATTTACAATATTTATCTAAAAAAATATTATTAAACTAGGCTAACCATACTACCGTCTACCACTTTCAAAAATAAAACGATTTGTCTTTTTATCCAAATTAAATTTCGCATACTTTTTATTTCAGTATCGCCTTTAAAGCCAACAGGACGGGACTAGAAAATTATAAGGAAAATAGGAAGCAGAATGTTTAACAAAATTTTCCGGAACTTATTGTACCTAAGAAGTAAGTGCCTTTGAAAGTCACAAAATATAAGAATTATTTATTTATTTATTTTGTTTTAGAGACGCCAACATGGCGTACATTCAATCAACAATTACCTATATAATATTATATAAAGCAATAGAATGCAGTCTAGGCACTATAGTCGTCCACGACATGCACACAAATGTATATAAAATTAAGTATCATATTATTTAACTAGCTGTTGCTCGCGACTTCGTCCCCGTTGATTTGTTTTTCCATTATTTCTTCGCTCCTATAAGTCGCAGTGTGATATTATGTGGCCTAAAGCCTTTCTCGATAAATTGTCTATTCAATAAAAAAACATTTTTCAATTCGAACCAGTAGTTCCTGAGATTAGCGCGTTCAAACAAACAAACTCTTCAGCTTTATATATTAGTATAGATTATACCGTTGTATTCTTTAGAAGTTTTCAGATTTGTTAACGATTGCGTTAGAGTAGAAAATGATTTAAAAAAGTCGATAACAATCTTTTTTTGTGTTTGTCCTTAAATGAGAATAAAAATGTTGTTACTATTAGAATTAAATTATATTTATGATAGATGAAAAATTTCGCTGACACACTTGATTATCGTACACCATATGTCTTCATCATATAATAAACATTTTATTAATTCAATCTTCCTATGTACATTAACGTAATGATAAAATTTAAATGATTTTTAAGACAGATTCTTCCTAAGCACTAAGCATTAAGTGAGGTTGAAACGGCCCAAATCGAATGATGTATCGAGAAGCATTCCGTGATCAATGTTCCTTCACTATACATTCACTGAATAATAATAATAATAATAATAATAATAATAATAATTTATTTTTTACACACAACAAATTTTCCATTACATTTTCGTGTTACCAAAAACAACAATACCAATTGAGAAATAGCCACAAATCTATCAAAGCTTGGATCTGCAGACCTACACTAAGCTAGCTTGTGTCGTAGGCCTGCAACCCTTCCTTTGTTAAATAAAATTATACAAATGCACAAAGTTTTAATTTTCAGATTAGATATCTCTGAGCGCAACTAATTTATTAAAATCCTGACCGCAACATATGAAAGCTCTAACAAAACGCGCTACCTGAAATTAAATCATGCATCACTTGAGAAATGTATAAAAAAATTCCCGCATCAGTTGAGAACACAATTAAATAAAGTGCTGTAAAAACATTGAGTACGAGTTGTGTGTGATGGGGCGGGGCGTGGCGGGGGTGGGGCAGGGAAGGGGGGAGGTCACACACAGCACACGTCAGGTGAAGCACGCTCACACCGTCACACGCTCACGCCCGCACTCTAAGCTAAACAGCATACAGGCGAGCGAGTGCGATCGGCCGCGGATCGAACCACTTGTATAATCATTCTATCTTTATGTCTCTTCATGCAATAAATTATTACAATTTACTAGACATCGCAACCCTTCAATTGGCTCGTAAAAGGCAGCGACAGTTCCTGAGTGTATCGGTCAATCTAAGGAGGCCCGGTGGGCGTGCAGTAGACGCGCGGTAGCAGCGCGGTAGTAGCGCGGTAGTCGACCGACACGGGGCAGAGGCCACGGCGCGGGGAGCGGCGGCGGGGGGCGGAGCGCGGTATCGTAATGGATTACTCGGAGGCGCGCCATATATTACACATTTACAGCCATACGGATGATAAAACAGCGGCGAAGGGAAACGCGCGGTAAAACAAATTTACTTTTTATGAAGCACATTTAAATAAGAGCCGCGGCAGGCGCGGGCTTTCATCGCGAGCACGTTCAGTCGGAGCCCTTTGATGTTCGCGAGGATTCCATGTTTATGGATCTAATTCAAATTATTCCTGAATTTTAGATGGAAATTAAATAGAACGAAATAATAAATTCAATCAAATTACGCCTCAAAAAACCTTTAGATACGAAAATGTATGGAATGGTAACTGTTTTAAAACAGCTTCCAAAAGTATGTAAAATTTATTTTTAAATTGAACATTACAAGCGGAAACAGCTTTGTTATGAGAATGATACATTAAGTATTATAAAATAATTTTATATATTTTAACAAAAAATAAACCGACTTTAAACTAAAAAGCAAAAAATAAATTTGCTTTCCACAAAGTAACACGCATTTTCATTTAGTATAGTAACCGTCAAAAATGTTTAGCGATTGACGAGAATAGCTGCGCAACGGTAGAATCGCGCTCGTTGGTGCGAGAAAGACAACACGACTGGGACAACCAACCAAACTCGCGCACCCGACGATCACGCGCCCCGCGCGCCGCACCGCTACCTCGATACCTTATTTTTGACTTTTGCGCAGGTTTCGTTCATCGCTAAAGGTAATTGACGGTTACTATATATAGAAATGATTTGATATTTATTTTATAATTTAGACGTCGGTACCAAGTAAATGCTACAACAATCTATACAATATCGATTAAACTAAACGAACACTTATTGTTTTACTTGGCACCGACTTCTAAATTATAAAATAACTATTAATTTTTGCTTTTTAGTTTGAAGTCGTTTTATTTTTTGGTAAAAATTATTTTATTTTGCAATTTGAAGTGGTGGATCTGTGCAGGCGGATTGTAAAATCCGCTGTATTACATTACGGCTAGCCGTTTTACAAAACAGGGCCGTTTTGCAAAACGATTTTTTGAATGAATGTGTGTGTGTGTGTCTGTTTGTGTGTGTAACCGAGTTCCCCACATCAGTATCAATATAGTTTCAAGAGTTAGTAGCGCTATCGGCTATACAGTACAGGTTGATTTCGCCCTCAGAGTGCATCAACTTAGTTATACTACGTAATACTACTGTAGTTTGTGTTTGTTTCGTAAATCGTAGCTGCACTGTTTACACAAGCGGCTCTCACCCACACGCGTCATTCGCAAACGTGAAGTGTTATTAAACAACAATGTTTGAAAATACGTCCATCTCAGCGCGATATCGGACGGTATCAAACAGGATTAGTGACATGGACACGTCATATCCAGCGAACGTGTTTCGGCGGCGGCGAGCCACCGCGTGCGACCCACTCGTGCTCGTATCAGCTACATTTAATACATCACACACCTCGGTATGTTATAACAATCAATTATTGTTACAAGATTTATATATATAGAAATAGTTCAACTACTAATATATAACTTTTTTTTTGACGAGGGGAAATCCACTTACGGATACCGCGTCCTCCTCGGGGGAGAAGGAGGCGGGTATGTCGGACTCGCCAGCAGGGCCCTACCGACTAAAACCCACCAGTGTTCCATCGCGCACCCTTTCAGGGGGCGGACTCGCTGAGGACGCACGAAACAATCGTCCGCGAGCCCGCCAGGCTATTAGTATTAGTGACCTAAAAACGTTCATAATCTAGAAGTTTGATGTTTGTTAACATAAATAAACTTTTTTTTTAAATTAAAATCAGTAATAGTTACCTAGGTGTATTGCATGTACGTCGAACTGTTCTTATATACTGACCTTTTACTTAAAGAGGCAATAAGTAGAACGGCCTTTTGCCACATGATTACATGATCTAAGCAGCGGGAAATAGGCCACAAGAGGCTGCTAACGTTTCCTGAACATGTACATGTACATTTAAATGTAATTTTCTTCATCCTTCAATAGATTAAGAAAATTACATATAAATGTACAAACAATTGTATTAAACAACTATTTCATACAATCCTGCATTTGATCTGATCTCCGAATGTAGGTGACGTGTATATCCTTGATGATTAAACCCCAATACGACGTCATTGTTATTTGTTACTTAATGGATTAAAGTCGGATTGGGTCTCGTAAGCGTTCGGAAAGCTTCAGGAGTAAGTCTAAGAAATCATTGAATAGGTTTCAAAATGTTATAAGTTCAATAGTGCTATTAATAGAAATAAGTGTTTCTTCTTCAGACGAACTTGGCGCAATGGTAGCTCTACTTTCAACGCGAAGGGTCTTAGGCTCGATCACCACACCGGACAACTATATTTGTAATTACATTTGTATTTTTCTGGGGTCTGGGTGTTGATATGTATTGTATTTTTTATTTACATAAGAAAATTATGTAGGTATATGTAATTTATCCGTTATCTAGTTGCTTATAACACAAGCTCTGCTTAGCGTGGGTCTAGATGGCGCTGTGTATAAGTGTCCTGAAATATTTATTTATTTAATTATTTATTCTTCTTTGTTCTTTATCTAATAGTCAGTATTTTATTTGCGTTGTCTTATTTAGTTACAACACCTATTGGATTGAGATCACCATTTTCTTTGCCAGAAAGTTAAGGTTTTTGCCTTTGGCGCCTTTTGAACTGTTTTATCTTCTACCGATTTTGTGTGACTTGTGAATTTTTATATATAATAGACAAAGTGTAATAGATAAAGTGTTATATTTTTTACTATTATGACGTTTCAAGGATATTAACGCGCACAGGAAAAACTTGCAAATTCAAGATGTATTTATAGTGTTTTTAAATTGTTATTATTGGCGTACATTGAAACGATGCCACAAATCATAATTAGTAGATACGAGTAATTAATTATTTAAGAACTTGTGTAACACATGGTGTGTATTTATTATAAATTTCCTCCACATGATAAATGTGCGTGCTTAATAAATGGAATAACAATACATTTTCATTTGTTAATAAATAGTTGCAATAATGATTAATTAATTAAATATTAACCAGAAGCAATGAACGAAAATTACCTATATTATTTATTATTTATACAGGTGTAAGGTATAAACAATTCAGTTCAAGCTACCAGGAGAACATAACAGGCGAGCAGTACTCAGGCACAATTCACACTAAGGGAATACCGGCTGTGTGATGGACGTACACAAAGGAATAGAATGCTAGATAATCAGCTGACCGGTACCAGGACTCAGGAGGGGAACTCGCAGTGCCCGATATCTTACTGTGGAACAATCGGCGATTTGCTCCTTTTGTTGGAGATTTGTATCAAACTGTCTCTCTGTTTGTAATAGACGTCTATTGTGCATTGTTGTATGAATCAACGTTAATGGCAGAGGTAGAGGTATATGAGGTTGCCTTATTTTTATATTCCTTATATTATGTATCTACTCCCGTTTTCTGAATATAAATATTATTTTATTATTTTTCAATAAATATAGCATAGCTGTCCAAGGGCGGATCCAGCAAATATTTATTACATAATATATAATCTATACATATAATAAAAACGTAACGAGTCGTCTGTACATAGAAGATATATGAGAAAAAATATTATAGGAGACCTTTATTAACGCAATAGAACCCAAAACAATGATTTTTGGAATTTTTATCTGTTTGTTTGTTTGTCTATTTGTTTGTGCACGCTAATCTCAGAAACGGCTTATCTTATCTAGATGGGGTTTTCAATGATATATTGTGGTAAGCTTCACTTAACATTTAGTGTTTAATTCATGTCAATCGGTTGATAAATAAAAAAGTTATGGCAATTTAAAGAAT
>DWAJ01002611.1:0-16970 GCA_018238005.1 Eurema mandarina
CTCGGTTGATACTCGGTACTCTGCGTACTCGGCGGGGTTTTTGATACTCGTACTCGGCCGAATAACTCGGTTAATCTTTGTTATTTGATAACGAGTATATTTTGTTTAAGAAAAGAAATATATTTAGGTAAATATAATTAAAACAAGAGTGCTAACAAACTTTTTAAATTATTTATCTACTATGATGTGCAACGTGTTACGTGACGTGTCTGTTTGCAAACAATCAAGCGACTGGTACTTGGAAGGTTTGGGCGGGGACCGGGGTGAGAGTTGTATTAACGTGAGCCAACAGTAGTTGAAATATTTAACATTTAGCATTATGTCGCATAATGCGCTCTAGTGCTATACATAATTGGAAAACTAGGCCTGTTTGTACTTGTTTACACGAGAAATGGGAATTTGATTGAACCAAGTTACTCGGCCAAGTACTTGGTTGAAATAAAATTAAGCCGAGTAATACTCGGTACTCGTTACTCGGCACATCTCTATTCTTTGAACACATTCTTTGAATATTGCTTACGGTTGGTGTATCAACCCTCCTATCGGTATCAGATTCACTGCCTAACTTCAATTCCAGACTCTTATTGGCCTTCTTCTCTTTTCCTTTTTTAGACTTCTTTTTGGGTGGTTCATATTCCTTCTCTTCTACATTTTGTTCACTCTCCTCTTCAACAGAGAACATTTTAATTGATGATAGTTCTTCTGGGGGCATGCATGTTGGTAACTTACACCCCATTTCTGTGAAAGCATTGATACATTTCTGTGCATCTTGGGGTCTAGCAAACTCTATAAACCCAAAACCCTGTAATTAAAAAGTTATTATTATATACCTAGATTTATTAATGTGGTATGAAAAGATATGATAGACAGATCTGACTGAATAGAACATTTAAGTTTAACACAGATCTAAATTTATAACTTTTTTATATCATAATAATACATAACATACAATTTAAATAAACTTAAAACAATTACTCTGTTAAAACTAATACTAATATAATAAACATTAGTGTAACTGTTGTAGAAGTATGAATAAGCAAAAAACAATACATAAAACACATTTACCTTAATTTTATTGGAATTTTTGAATTTTGGCAGAGATATATAAGCTACTTTTCCATAATCAGAGAATACTCTCTCCAACCATTCTCGGCTAGCGGTAACAGGGATTGACTCAACATACACTGTTCGTAAGTCTGCGTCATATGGAACTACTGCTGTTTTTCTTTTAACCTGCAAAAAATAAGTTGTATAAGTTCAGTTGGTTTTAAATCCAACTGCAATATTGTTTTTATTAAATACGTACTTACTTTTGTTTTATCTTCGGAAAGTTCAAGAAATGTAGAATACTTCATAGCTTTAACGATATCATTAACTTCTTGTGTCATAGCACGAATCTTGTTAAACTTTAAAAATAAGTTGAGAGGAACATAAGGTTCCGATGCGACTAGATCACCCAAAAACCTATCCTTACTAAGATTTGCATCGCTGAAATAAAACTCCATTTGTTTCATGATATTCTCATACAACTGTTTCTTACGATGTCGAATTCTTTTCTTGGGATTATGCTCATCTTTCTGTATTTGCTCTCCTGCATCATTATTTTCTGATTCCGACATTATTTTCACACTTCATCAATATATTCAGAATATGATTTATTTAAAAAACAACTTTTATCTAAATAAAAGTCGCACACCGGCTCTTGTCTCTTTTCAAATATTACAAGTGTTATTTGTCAATTGTCATTAATCATTATTCATATTGTCAAAATCAAAAGACTAGGTACTCAAAAACTCTTCACAGGCTGGATGGTCACACATGGATGGCGGTTATTATTAGAATAGTTTTTCAATTACAGAGCATAGTGCGACATTTCCATCAATGTCAAAGAATCAAAGTTAAAGAAAAATATTTGTTAATTTTCTTGCATAATTGACAATACACGCATCCAGCAAAAGCACTTCTTAGTACTTTTGAAAGCTTTCGATATATGAATGAAGAAAGATGGAGTTAAAACATTTAACGTTAAACATTATTACGTATAATGCGCAATAATGCTACAATTGAAACTGGATATGTATATTTTTTCTTATTAAATTACAAGGCGTACGTAGTAATTTATGAAAACTTCAATGATTCAGTGTGCCATTGGTGGCCAACGCAGCATAATAAATCACTTAGGTACTTCTATTTGGTTATCACTTGCACATAATATAATAAAAGTATGAAGGTATAATAATTAATATTCGCTTAAACAAAAGTAAAAAGTAACAGAGACACAAATTTTAGAACAGTATGGATGGAATACTTTAAATACTTACTACATATTTCCAAATGTCTCAAAAGAACAAATACAAAATGATTTTACATCTGTGATGGGCGTTTAATATTGTCTATATACTTTTAGTTTGTTTATGTTTTCCTCCTCACTCCCCTCGTCCCCAACCATTGCCCGAACCATAGGCCCCAACTAATGGTTACGATGTCGCTTTTCAAATCTATACGAAAATAGATTTATTTTCAAATTGTTAATGTTTTTATGTTTTAATGCAATTCATCAAAACACGTCTAGTAAACTTAAATCTATTCATAATTTTGGCTATAAATTAAAACCAATATGACGGAACGGTCGATAGCGGTGAGTTTTATTATGTTTAATTTAGTCAATTACCAATTAAATGTACTTCGAGAATCGAGATTTCTCGACTAGGAAATAGGAATATAGAAAAATTCGTCGATGTGACTAGCAATTTAGAATAAAATGACATGAATATATTCGTATTATATGAAAGATATCTTAAATGAATTAAAATATAAAATTGTATATGCAAGTATTTATATTTTTTAAGTAAAATACGCATCGTAAAACAGCTGTGCATTCGGTATTGAAATGCGGGTAGCTTGGTAATTTTTCATACTGAGGTAAACATATTTGACATTACTTCCTTAGTTTCGCTTCAAAGATAAAGAAGAAAAAATTACTGAATGATATGTGTTTAATATGAATAAATTTCTTTTTATTTCAGTCACGTCCTAGTCTAGAACAAGTGATGGCCATAGTCGATTTTATGGAACAACATCCACCAT
Source organism: Eurema mandarina (assembly GCA_018238005.1). NCBI lineage: Eukaryota > Metazoa > Arthropoda > Insecta > Lepidoptera > Pieridae > Eurema > Eurema mandarina. The sequence continues at coordinate 3,088 of DWAJ01002611.1, forward strand.
TAGGCATGGGACAGCTAAGAGGACTAGAGGGAAGGCATGAAAGTAAAAAACTGTGGTTAAAACTAACTAGAGTTGTAAACAATCTCAAAGGACCTACTAGACCTATGAAGTCTTGGGTCAAGGTATGCTATTTGGTTATTTAATCTTTATTTATATTATAAACAAGTCAAGTTTGTGTGTTTGTTAAATTACAAGTAGTAATCTCGGGATCTACTGAACCGATTTTAAAAATTCTTTCAGCAATAGTAAGCCACATTATTGGTGATTGTCACAGGCTATATAAAAAAAAGTATTGTTGACATTATGGCCAACAAAGTGGACACGGGTCAGCAAGTAAATTATATTTATAAATTTAAAACTTTTATGAGACACTAGTTTTATAAATATATGGAAGTTAAACAATGGTAATTCAGTTAAAAGTCTTTCTATTTAATATTTTAGTATGCTTGACTATATTTGACTTGGAAATGTTTTTTTATAAGTACTGGGCGGATAAAAAATCAACAGTTCGCTCAAAAGTAATATCAGGAGGTGGAGATCCGAACATACTGTGTTCTAATATTGAAAAGAAAATATGGGACTTATTCTTAGCAAATGATGTAGGAAATAGTAAGTTCTTTGAGATTATATCTATATATTAATCTTTATTTTTATTTTATACTAGCTGTGCCAGCGACTTCGCCCGCGTAGAAAAGTGACTTTGGGCAGCATTTTTGAAAATGACTAACCCGCGCCAACAAACGTTCAGCAAGTTCAACGTGATTCTTTGAATTGCCATAACTTTTTTATTTATCAACCGATTGACATGAATTAACCACTAAATGTTAAGTGAAGCTTACCACAATATATCATTGAAAACCCCATCTAGATAGGATAAGTCGTTTCTGAGATTAGCGTGCACAAACAAACAGACAAACAGACAAAAATTCCAAAAATCATTGTTTTGGGTTCTATTGCGTTAATAAGGGTCTCCTATAACATTTTTTCTCATATATCTTCCAAGTACAGACAGCTACTCGTTACGTTTTTATTATATGTATAGATTAAAGGTTAAGATTATTCATATATTTTGTATGTAACAAAGAATAAATAAATATATTAGCTTTAAAAACTATTCAAATATTATTTATTTAACTACTAAATATACGTCTATTAAGTAATTACATAGATCATATTTTAAATAGCTTTGTTTAACTTCAGAACGGAATTCAGTCAAAGTTGAATCTCATTATACCGAGGAGAACTTTTATAATGAAGACAGCGTTGAAGAAAATGATGTAGATGACACACCACTTGCTTTTGATGAACCAACTATAGGCCCCGTTGATGCTGAAGAAAGACAAATATTGCTTATGGAAAAACTGGTATGTTCAATATAATCTTTACAAATTAAACTTCAGATACAAATATGTCTATGTTATATTACTTAAATTGTCATTTTTCAAAATATAACTTTGAATAAGTAAGCCAATTTTTGAAATAATACTTATTGCAATTAAAATGTAGTAGATTGTTATATTTTTGATCAATTTCCACTATAATATCTTCACTTAAAACTAATTAATGCCTGATAATTGTTAGGTTGACTCCATCAAGTAGTAAGTAAATACTTATAAACATCTTAAAAATACTAATAAACTTAAGATAATAATTATTCCTATTCAAATTTCAGGTAAAAGTGATGGGAGAGCAAGCAACTGCTCTGTCGCAGTTGGCTCATGCATCCCAAATCACCTCCCAAGCTATGGAGCGGCTAGCCGAAGCTTCTCATATACAGGTATTATATTGCTTAATAGTTACGAAATCAAATTGAAATTGCTTTAAATCTTCAGAAGTCTCTACCTCCAAGTCTGTTCAATGTGTCTAAATAGTTACTAAATTAGTAGAACATTATTAAGTATGGAATAGAGATGATCAATAGCTTAGGAAAACACACAAGCTGCGTTTTATCAAACAAGTTTCTATGCCTGTTTTTTTAATATGGCAAAAAAGTAGGTGAACCTGATGGAAAGAAGGTACGCTGCCCATGAAGCACAGTTTATTTTAGTCAAAGATAAAACTACTACATATGTTTCTTATTAACTCTATGATCATTGCATAGATTTATCTTCATCCTTTCTTCAACTTGGAATAAAATATTTTAAATAAGAATCATGCTACAAAAGTGAAACTGTAGATAACAGTAAGGCCATGATTTATATATGACCAACGGCTTTACTCGCATTGAATCTATGAAATATCGGAAATAAAAAGAAGTCCCTGCTCATTCTGGTATCTCCAAAAATATGTGTACAAAATTTAATGATCATTGATCCAGTAGATTTTGTGAGAAATCGTAAGAAGCATACCTTCTTTCTCATTTATAATATTAGTAAGAAAGTATGGATAAAATATTTTCAATAGTATTTATTAATTAGTAAAAATAGTCATGTATTAAACTAAACTAATACGTATGCAATGTGATGTTTCTTTTGCAGTCTCGTGCCATAGAAAGGCTAGCAAGTACATTTGAGACGATTGGATCAACGGCACATGACATCAGCACTTCTATAGTTGACATCGATACTACAATGAAACGGTTTTACAACACATCACCCACTTAGCACAGGTTCTTGTAAATGTCTATGGTTTAGTCAATACTCTATGGGCAGATTGTCTGTGGATGGAATTAAAATGAGAGTTATAGTCTTGAATTCAACTTATAATTTGAATGTTTTGCTGTGTTGTATTATTTCATAATAATAATATATAATAAATTCTTTACCAATATGTCTATAATTGACGTTTGATATCGCCATTTTGACCTACAGATCTTTTGTATCTATGGTCATTAGTGTTTAGTCTGTAGTCGAAAATTATATTCTATGGTTATCCAGTTAAGTAAAATCTTAATTATGTTTTAAAATTTTCATACAGTGCAATATGTAAATAAAAAAATAGCATGATATAATAAATAATACACAAACAAGTTAATTTAAATAATTAGTTTATTGTCTTGTCTCCCACTAAATAATACATCTTAACAGTTTTCATACGTTCATACATTATGTCACTGTTTTCGTTATGGCGTTATATTTCACATTCGTTTATCTCATCTTTGGCAAAAATCTTAAATAATACTTATTTATCTTGACTAAATCCTTAAAAGATATCTCTGTTAAGAAAAAGTCAATTATAGAGATTATTGTTTTTTATAATGCTCCCAGACTTAGAGGTTTCCTGAAAGAAAAATATATAAGTTAAAAATTGTTTTTTTCTAGATTTAAAAGTTGCCATATTGTAAATACTTTTGTATAATATTACTAAGTATGTTTATATGTAAAATATACTATAAGATATTAAAAAAATAGATTGTAAAATTTATTGTAAATACTCATTAATTTATTGTAAATATAATGACTGAATAAAAGATTTAGATTTATTTGTTTTTAATACAATGCTATAAGTAAATTTATATACAGGATGTTTTAAAAATCTTTTTTAAAAACCGCATTTGTATTGTATTATTACTTCCTTTATTTACAGGGTGTTCAGAATAACGTTTTAATAAGATATTTTTCTTATTACATAAATTTATTTGAAAAAATAAGTATGAAAAATTTACTTACCTAATGAAGCTGAAAATATTGCCTATTTGAAAGGAATGTCTTCGTCGTCTCGTGGAGTTGCTCGGACCGGTTCCATCCATACCCATGCCAAAAGGCTTTTCAGGGTTAGTTATTAGATAGTAGTTACCGCGGGCTCTGGAAGTAACAGCATATTATCTTGAAAGTTATGTTTAAAAAAAACCCTGTCTAACACAAGTCTTTGCCCAAGTATAACTCCATTATTACTTGCTTAACTTGGTTGGTTGGTTATTAAAACCTTGGTGGTATGGTCAAAAATAACCAGCCTAGTTTAAGGATGGCTTCTTACTAATAAAAAGCTCCAATCGAGATTTAGGCAGTTCGTATAGTGGTACCTAATATTAAATGATTTCTTAATAATTAACTAATTCAGTAATTTCTTAAACATATGTGATTTAACAAAATGAATAAGGGGCTTCAGATGTTGTATGCTTAAAATAAAAGGTATAATGTTTTAAGTTTCTTACGTATGATAATATCATATACCTAGAGGCTAGGTGTTAGTGACTAATGTTGTATGTTTCACTGCATTGTATTGTAACCTACACATTGCTTAGTATGAATTGCAAATTTCTTCGATGATACATCGCCACGTGTACAAAGAATAAAAACAAAGGAACCCGTGATACGAATTTAAAGTGAAACAATATTTTTTTTATATTTATTTTGTACGAAAAAAAAAAAAATTATTGTAGCGCAAATACGGTTACATACAAATAAGGAGAACATCCTGTATAAAATTTATTTCTTAAATACAATACAATTCATAGCATCAAATCAGAGGGCAATGGCAGCTACAACCATAAGAATTGTCTAACAATTTAATTATACAAGCCAAGTGCAAAAATAATACGCAATAATAGTCATCTTTTTCTATCCTTCCTATTCTAGTTGAGTAAGAAAGAGTTCGCCATAGAGTTTTATATTCTGTTCTAGTAGTGTGTAGATCTGATCTTCTGTGTAGTGTGTTCTTTAAAAAAAAATGAAAGAGATAGATTACTCCGTGATACTACTACAAATATACTTAAATAGCAACACCTACTGTATATTCGCCAAGGCACCCATATAAATGGTGTCATTGGCTGGTTCTTGCAAAGACGTCCAATGGTCGAAAGATTGTGCATTAGCAGCCGGAAAAGCAGTACCATTTGATAAAGACTCAGCTAGGTACATCACAGCTCTGTTGTGACTGCAGAGGTCTGAAATCAAGGAGGTTTTAATTGCAATAGAATAGAAGGAACTTAAACATGCAATAGAAGACTGCCAGTAAACACACCACTACAAAAATATAATCAGGGGAACACTAGTTGAACCAATGAAAGTATTTTTTACTATTCACATTATATTTTGGAGTGTTGATTCTTTATTAATACATTTTTGAAGTAGATACCAAAATTCAATCAAATATGCATAGTCGGAATTACGGGATTATTAGATAGACGGATTACTATAAGTATTCCCGTATTCTTGGAAGGCTTGGTTTTAAAATAATATCTTTAGATACTTGTACATAATACTTACCGTCCCAACTAAATGTTTCAAATTTGCCTACCGGGCAACCAGGCTGCATGCCATCTAGGGAGTAATTCGGCCAAATATCCACAGAACCAACCGACTTCGTAGTGCCGTAATTACCCGGGTTTGTGTGAATAATGTCTACAAATTTAGCACACGTTCGATCCAATCCAGAATGTACGGTAAAGAGTCCTTCAAAGAGAGCCCTTGCTGGGTCGAGCCCTGTAATTCTAAAAAATTATCAAATTAACTAATAATACCAACTAAAGTTGCAAAGAAGTGTATTAACAAAAGAATGTCTTAATTTAGATAAGCTGTCAGTGTAGTAAGGACTATTACTACCTCGGAATAACCAATCCATTTTCTCTAGTCCATCTACCTGTGTATCCCATCAGATGGGCACCCAAAGAGTGACCCATTAGATGTAGGTTATCTATCTGAAAACCAGCCTGGTGAAGCTTTTGTATAGCTGCTCCTAATTCCTGTCCAACCTGGGAAACACAAAAGTTCTAAACTTACGTACTTCCATACTTATACTAGCCTTGTAAGCATTGTAAAGCATCAGGTCACATAATATATAGAGTAAAAAAATTGCTGTTCAACTTTATATTGAATAAAAATAACTTTTATAATAATTAATTTTCAACTTCATCGGATCATAACACAGACAGACAAACAGTCAGTGCTTCTAGAATGAGTATAAATCATACTAACCCGTTTACAATTAGGCAAAGCGAATAAAGCATAACTCAGTGAAATGCCCAATAATCCACTTTTGGCCTCTTCTTCCCAATCTAGAAGAAGTACGTTTCGTTTCTTAGTCTCCATATATGCCTTCAACATGGCGGTAGTAGCTGGGCCATTGCATTTGCCTCTATATCCAAATGTATGGAGGACTGTAGGCAGACTTGCGTCTATACATGAGGAATTTATTAGAGGAACCGGATTGTCGAGTGAATAGGATGTGTAGTTATCCATTGATCTGTAAAGTATGAGGTGAAATACATTCATCAAACAATTTGTAGACTATTTTTTTGTTATATTCGTATCTACCATACCGAATTAGCGAAGCTGAATTATCGATACATTTATTTCTTTTAAAATTCCTAACTATCCGTCCCAAATACCTATGTGAAATGGGATATGTACTTAATAATTAACGGAAGCAATCAGTAGGTAATACGAAATAGGATGTTTCGTTTCATGTAGTTTACTATTGCAACGTTACTACAACTATTTTTAAGTATATAGGTATTCTGAAATCTGGTGCTTAATAAATGTATGTACACAGATAAATAAATTTCTAACAGATATTCTTCATCAGCGTTACATTGTAAAGTCGCTTATTTCTGTCTGTCCCTATGTATGGTTGAATTTTTAAAACAAGGCAACCGATTTTCATGCGGTTTTTTTTATCAGATAGAGTTATTCATGCGGATATTATGTGTATAATACATGAAAAAAATGCGGGTAAAACCGCGGGGTGTGGCTGGTTTAATGTAAAATAACAAAACAAAATACAACGAACAAATAGTCGCTGTCGAAGGACCTATACATTTCATGTGTAGGTCAATAGGCGAAGCTGTATAATTCGCGGTAAACCACAGGACTCATGGCAATAACTCATTTATTACACTCAGTGTTGGATTACGGCTTCGTTCTCGCCTAGTAACCTAGACTTGTAGGCTCCTTTACTGTGTCTATTTTTGTTCTTAAAAAACGAAAAGTACCTATAGTACATTTATTTAGAAATTTGCATTTGCGGGTCAGACTACATGAAGGAAAAATAAAAAGAGGAACTCTCGGTGACCTAGACTCTACATTGTTGTAAACATAGAATGGTTTTTCTAATTATGTATTTACAAGTAAAAAAATAATACAATGATTACTTTTAAGCATTTGACTACTAAGGGCGTCTCACCATTAGGCATGATTCAGTTTATGATAGCAAAAAATCTGAACTATTTACTTTACGATAAAATATATCGATTTATATGTTTCAAATATTTGGGAAAGTATCGTACGCTATTATCGCGTATCCTTATCGTATTTGAAATTTTGTGAAGAAAATATACAAAAAAATATACCTAAAAATCTTTTACAAATTATCCTGGCTAATACATTATAGACGAATACAATATATAGACTAAAATGAACTCTTTTTTTAATAATAAGGAAATAATGTATGAACTAAAAACAATTTATTTATTACCTAATAAGGAATAACAATGACTTTTGTGTCCAAAGGCAACACAGTTTGAATACAGGTTACGAGGACTTTTCCCGTTCTCAAAACCTAAATTGAATGTTGAACGATATATTTTTAAGTGATTACATAAAAACAAGTCATGAATACGTGAATTAAAGTCATCATATCCTCATCTATATAAAGTAGATTTAAAACCTTTTATTTATAGTTAATTTAATTCTTATTTAGGTATACGGCAATATTATTTTAAAACTTTCCTAATCCTAATTTTCGCATTCATAATATAAAAAAGGAAAAATAAAATTCGTCAACTGAATAGAAAAGTCAAGGCAGGGCAAGTAATTGTATCAAGGAGGCTTTAATCCCCAAGGTTATAGACATTGGAAGAGCTCTTGAGAGCCATCGAGGAAAACAATTATAGCCTGATAACATTGAAAAGTATCACGAACAGTTTTGGTGCGGGTTAATATCGGTGATTCTTAATTGTTATAGGTAGTATCCGTAGTATTAACCAAAACTATTAAAGTATAATCTACAGTATTCATTATTGTATACATAATTGTTTGTTTATTTAAACAAGCTTAACTCTGGATCTGTGGTTTAAGAGGTTTAAAATTTTTACTATCTTCTGACGATTTTAATACGCGTTTAATAGTATTTAAACTACTTTTTTAAGAAAAAACATACGAGCATCTATAAGATGACTGTCTTTAACGTGTTTTTGGGTAAAAGGGGTTTAGTTAAGAGAGAGATAGATAAAGACATATAGTTTGGCGGTTTTATAGATAAAAAATATGGATTTGCATAATATTATAGACTTTCAAAGCCTATTTTCACCCCTGTTTTTTAAAGATCTTTTACGTGACAGTGTAATAAAGAGACAGCTTTATTTTCGCAGTTATAACATTTTAGTAAGGATTTTACTTTCCGTGACATTTATATTATTATTCCTTAAATAGCCTGACACAGTTTTGCAGTTTTTCATTGAGTTTTTAAAATTAAAACAGAGAACTCATATTTGACTCTTATTTAAATACAGATTAACAGATTGACATAAGAATTTTCAATGTTAGTGTATTCACCTTTTTAATATTTAAAATATGTATGACAATAGACAAAATTTGCATCACAAAATTCGGGCCAAGGGTGAAAACAAGCTATTAAAAATATTTCACTGTATCGTGATTTTAATTTAGTGTTAGGTTACAATAGTATTAATAAAAGTAATTAAGTATAATAATTTAGGGTAGTATAATTGGTCTAATAGAACTATAAAGATTAATTGATTTTTTCCAATAGCCTCATTTTTAGGTGAACTAATATCAACGACTTATTTAATTTATATTGAGGCTTTTATAATCAGTTCTTAAAGAACTTCAAAAAAGGGGGAGGTTTATTAATTTCGAACGTATAATATATGATTTTTTTTATGTTTGTTCGGGCATAACTTCGTCGTCTATGGACCGATTTTGATGAATATTTTTTGTTGGAAAGGTGATCCACCTTCAAGGGTCCTATTGTAAGAATATCAGGATGATTATGGCAGACCAGGGAAATCAAGGGGAAGTTTCAAAAATTATATGAACCATTAATGTGTTTTCATGAAAACACTACAATGTCATTAATCTGTAGTGATCTGATGATGGAGTCAAGGTACAGTCGAGGGTACTCCTTAACGATGTACAGCAGCAGCCTTGTGTTTGAGCTTGATAAAAATATTCAACTACCATGACGTAGCAAAACTGTTTCTATATGAATTATGGAGCCTTATTAAATTAAGATATATTTTAATAAATTCAAAGCCAACTTTGACTTTTACACCGTTATTATTTACGAAAGCTCGTTTCCGATGGTAAAATCAATTTTGTTTAGTGAAATCATTATACTAGAGAAATGCTGTTCAAAAATGGTTACATCATATAGAAAGCGAATTTGTAAATTCTATGAATAATTAAATAATTTTAATATTGTGATTGTAATCTCTTCGTTTTTCTAACGTTTACCACAAAAATGTCGATTCCTAATTAAAATTATTCAAATTTCTTGTTATTATTATGTATTTTATTAATATACGATTTATGATAGAAAATATTTATGCAAGAAGGCTTCGACCTTGTTCGGAGAGCACCGTTAACTTTAAAATATTAAATAATTTGCAAACTTGCATACATAATACATATTAACATAATATCTATTACATGGCGAACCAATCTGGTCAAGTGTGTGTCGGCTTTACGGTATTCCTTATGACTACATAATATTATTTTAGAATTAAGTGTAATATTAGTATAATATTACTTATACTAGTACACTTAATTCTATGTAGTCTAAATAAAGCTAATTATTATTTTTGCTCTAAAACTGAAATTTGCAAGAAGTTTCAAAGCGAAAATCATCATCATCGAAGTTATTAATATATTTATTTTCCTCAACATACATATGTAAACAGTTTGGAAAAGTCATGGTATAATAAAATAATTATTGTGTGTGGACCTACAACCGTTTCTGAAAAATTTTCCTATAGAGAGAAATCCTTTTGATATTCTGGTCGATCTTTTAACCTGAATAAGTAAGTAAGTAAGTAGTAAGTATACATGAATTTGCACATTTTTATATAAAAACAATGACATTATTGTATTCATTTAAAGACACAAATGTACACTTTTCTGTAAGTATTATATAGATCGACTAAATTCTAATTGAAGGATGATCTGTTTTCAATGTATTTCTTTATATTAAAGTAGATATTATAAGCTCTTTTATTTATTATTATTTTAAATATTTCAAACCCACAAAGACATTTTATTTTAAGATAGATCATCTAGTCAACCAATTCAACATTATTAAATAAGGTAGCTACCTAAGAACTTTTAATATAATTTCAATGTTATTTTTACCAATTTATAATTAATATATTTTATTAATATTGTACGAAGCACTGATTAAAAGAATTTTCTCTGTTAGATTTTTCTCAGTTCCGTAATTATTATATCCGATATTACATAAAACATCTAAAAAAGCATTTGCGAATAAAACAGCATGGCGCTATATCAGTATAATTAGAATTATAAATATTCGTAATTATAAAAAACCTAATCTTTAACGGTGTTGTTACATAAAAAAAACTTTAAATGTATTTTTGTATATGTATAACATTATCGTTATAACAATACAGATTAGGTTAAAAATAATTACGAATTAACATAATAGAGTCATAATTATGAGATTTTTTACTATTTAAATTGAATGAACCCGTCATAATTGATGTTCTAAATTCGTAAGCTAGTGTAGTAGTTACGTGTATTATTTGTATTAACTGAATTGCGTGAACCAAACAGACGAGAATGTTACGTCTGTCTGTCTAGTTTAGCTAAGTAACTTGTGTTGTTTTATGTATATTGGCCACGTGAAAATTGTTTTGTTTTTAATTCTCTAATGTTGTCTATTAAAAATGTGTACGATAAAAATATTCTGTAAGCAGTACTCACGGTAGAAAGTTTGTTGTGAGTGTTGTTAGCATAATATCTTTTGTAATTTAAATATTTTAATTTTACAAATAGATATTGTTGTATATTATTAACAATGACATACCCTTGATAGCAGCGAATCGATGCTGGTTCGCTTAACTTTAAAAGTCCTGAAAATATTTTTTTTATTTAAGAATTATTTTTTCAATAGTTCAAAAATTGCGCGATTTCATGGCAATGCACACAATTTTACGTTAAGACGCCAAATTAAGAAATACTGAATTTTAAAATAGAAAGTGCATTTGGGTAACATTTTAACACTCAAATTGGCGGGTCATTTACCTATTTATTATCGTTTTACCAGCTAACGATAAAACATCTTAAGAATAGTGTTATGGATCTTAATTAAAAATATTGAATCTATAGATAAACTTTTAATTTATTGAATTAAAATATTGTGTGAATAAAACCTCTTTCGAACAAAAAAAAAGTTTCGAACTCAATACTGACCGGTAAGAAAAAAAAGTATCCATGTTTTACGATCGCACATTTTTTTTTCACAACACACTCGACGGCACGCGCGATACGTAACGCTGTCAAACTGAATGATAATATAATCACGGGCTATTTCGATACCTACTAGGTATTCTTAACTTGACGCACTGCATACTAAGTTTTTTATACTTACGGCGACGCATTTTAATTGTTAGCTGTAACGATAATTCTTCTATTAGTTTTATCTGTATCGTCCTTGCGTGATATTTATGGCGCCTTCGCCCTTCAGTCAATCGGAGGATTTTTGTCAAAAAAGGCGGTACTATTTTTTTCATTTGTGGCTATGACGTGAAGGAAGGTCAAACATACATATTTTCTTTTACACATTTTCTATCTATACTAAAATATGGATTCTGGTCTAAGATCTGTTTTATGGTTATTTTTCTCTATATTTTTTGTGAATAATCTTTTTAAAATTTTTTATTACACACGTAATCTCTATACTGTATATGCGAATAATACGCATCTCTAAAAAGAAAGGTTTTCAAGAACACTCTGACAACGACGTATCACTTAATAATGTGCAATTTTTCAAACAATATTAGAAAACTGAGATTTAATTAAAAGGCTATGTCAAGAACTTTGATCCTCCCTTCCTTCCCTTTTTCCAGTTAAAAAGTCCAAATTTCATTACAATCGGTTCAGCGGTTTGGGCGTTAAAGCGTAAAATTATAAAAAGTTTCAACCCCTCGCGCAACCTTTTGGGGGTTGATTTAAAAAAAAAGTAGCATCCTTCCTGATGTTTCAGACTATCTTTGGACCAAATTTCGTTCTAATCGGTTCAGTAGTTTTAGCGTGATGGAAATTGATACAGACAGACAGACAGAGTTACTTTCGCAATTATAATATTAGTATGGATTTATAATTTTTGGATTGTATGTATTGTATACTTTTTTAAATATTTTATGTTCTTATAATTATTTATAACAAGCAACCAACCCCGGCTGTGCACGCGTGTACTTATTATGCATGAATCAAAAATAAACCTTCCGCTGGAATCACTAGCTATTTAAAATACCGCATGATTTGCGGTTGCGTAGTATTAAAGATTTAAGCGTATATAGGGACAGACAGAAGAAAGCGACTTTGTTTATAATTAGTACACTGATCTTAATATTAGTATACTGATCTTAATATTAGTATACTGATCTTAATATTAGTATACTGATCTTATATTAGTATACTGATCGTAATATTAGTATACTGATCCTTACAACAAAGAGCCATAACCATGACCTATTCTTGTCGCCCTTGTGATTATGGTTTTAGCTTTGACAAACAAAAAATGTTTCGCTCTGATTAGGCGTAGAAGGCTAATTAGTTACAGATATTTCAAACAAATGCATTGATGCATACGTTTGTACGGCTCTTGAAAATATTTCATGCCTGACGAGTGACGATTCAATGATTCTTGTAGAATACTTAACTATTATGTATTTAGTATATATTTATGTTAAGTTACAGAATTGTAAATTTTATTTTAAAAGATGAATTTTTCTCCTTTTTTAAAAAGTGTGGGATCAGTGCGAGTTTCTTACGCCGGTTCTTCTCGCCGGGCTAGTTCCCGAACCGGTAGTAGGCACCATGTAGACTTTCTGAAAAGTATTTGCTTCAAATTTACTCAGGAAAAATTTTTCATTACATTTCATTTCATTTTCAACGAATACACAGTAGAAAATAATTCTTTAGCGACAAAAGAGTTCCTATACATAAAAATGGACGAGCTCTATTTGATACCGGAGAAAAGTAATGCGATCGTCTCAGTTATGATTACCTAAAGTAAATGCTGTACACATTCTTTATACAGCTAGGTATATAATTCTTTATATAGATATAACCATTAAAATTGAATTTATATTTTTCCACAATATTATTTTTTATTTTATCAGATCTAGTATACTTTAATACAGTAATTTATTATTTAGTTATATTAATTAATCCAGAAAACAATAGAATTAAAAAAAAACACAATGTAAGTACCTATTTTAAGCAATCCGCGCGCTCGCGACCTCCGCGTCTCATGTCCATCGCCGGTCGGGAAATAGGAATTTAATTTAAAACATCAATTTATAACTTTTTAAAAATCTGCATTGAGCGATACTATCTGCAAGTCTAGTTTTTAGTCTTAAGTCAACGCGTTAAAAAACGTGCAATACACGTCATAGAAGCCAAACGAGCGTAATTTTACGAGTTGCGAAATATCTGCTGCATTTGGTTTCATACAAAAATGCAGTCGGCAGACAACTCATTTTGCGTCGTCGTGTGGTACAAACTTATTACGTTTATTACTTATAACATATTATTACTTACTAGCAGCCCGCCCCGGCTCAGCACGGGTATTTTAGAGTATTACAACGGTTACATAATAGGAACACTTTTATATTACGCGATATCAGAGCTTACGCATATAGTATACTACTCATAGATCTAAACTCCCCTCCCGCACGCGCACCCGTGTGATCGTGATATTTTAATTTCGCCATAACTTCGAAACTAAACATCCAATTTTAA
>DWAJ01002612.1:0-16968 GCA_018238005.1 Eurema mandarina
GTGATGTAAAGAGGGATTGCATTGCGGGAGAATCCAAGCCCGATGTGGCAAGGAAGAACAGTTTTGCCCGATAGAAGTCGGACATATCCATGGCCTTTTTACGTGGCCCATAGATATTCTGTAAGGATTCCTTAGACACAACCATTTGGCTATTAACTTTGAATTTAGAGAATCTTTTTTCAATATAATATAATTTGACAAAGTATCGTATACTTTGGGTGATATATTATCCTGATAAGAATTCGCAAAATGAAGCTGAAGGAGACCGTGGGGAACAACTTGTTTAGAAATATAGTTTGTTATGGTAAGAGACAAGTTTTCTGCGGGAATCGAGCTCACACCGGAATATCGTAATTAAGGTTGGCGACTGTCAAGAGCATGTCTTTGAGATATATTAACATTAATATTGATGAATATTGAGGTATTTTCCGTTCTGCGGCTATACTAGAACGCTGTTTTATATTTAATTAGTGATTCAGATCATTTATTAATTAAAAAACTATCCTTCCAATTAATAAATTGGAAAGAAGTGCCAAATCTATAATATATTATAATTTGTTACCTATAAAAAGTAATTATATAGGAACACTTTGCTATACAGTATACACGTCTCTCTGTCTGTGGGTCATTATATTTTTCTCAAAAACTTGCGAAGGTATGATAAAAAAAATTATGTCTGTAACAATTTTTAAGATATCTTTTAAATTTTTACGTAGATCAACTATCCGTAGTACTGTCTAAATAATTATTAGTAATAAATGTTGCCATGTAAAGGAAACAATTTTAAAAGGGACAAATTAGCAACCTATTTTGATTTTATATCAAATTGCATAGTGTCAGAAATAATGAATCTGGGAAAAACGAAATAAATTAAAAGACAATCCAAATCAAGTTAAGTTGAAACAATTTCAGTCACAATGTTTTATCCGATTAATCGAAATTTAAATACAAAATACATTAACACGCAATTTCGTCACTTATTTGTGAAGTCCATGTAAGGAAACATTTTTGAGACTTTTATTGAAGCCCTTAAAGTCTTTATCGTAATAAAACAATACTAATTTAAATCAGGTCAATATGAAGGCTTTTAAAGTATTTTATTTAAAAATTACTAGAGTCAAAAAACAATGTAGAGGATGGAATTTATAATTCTTTAGTCCATGTCGTTTTAGGTCTGACATATACCTATGGTCCTCTAGGCCTATAGGTATTATGACATCCAACCAAAATGCTGACATAAAAAAATATGTCACCGCTTAAATAAACAGATGGCAGAATATAAAAGAGCTAAAAAACAACAGTAAAGCTATTTTTTGAAAATATTCTTATTAAAAAAGCATTTTCCCGTAATCAGGTACCTCATCAGTATTCTGATTTTACCAAAATGTGTATGCCTACCAACCGACACAATGTACGTTTCACATCATCGAAGCTAATTATTTTTATATATTAAAAACCAGATTTTTCTTTGCAAGCGTTCATTATTGTCTCAGCTACATCAATAACTTGAAACGATCGCGGTTTTTTGGCAAAATCATTTCAACCAGTTTTCGTTATGGCTAAATGAAATGTAACTTTTCAAGTCACGTACGGCTCGTAAATATTTCACCTAACGAATCATTAATTAATTGTATTAAAAACGCAGAAAATATATATTTTTGAGACAGCCAAAGAATATGTACTGACGTACTTCAATGCTTACATCATCTATCTACAATTTTACCGGGGGTAGGTCTCTTTCGCAGGAGACCGACTGGGTGGGTACCCCCACAGTGCCAGACATTCTACCGCCTGAACAGTGATGTGCGAATGTCACTGTGCTCCGTTCTGAAGGGCACCGTAGCCAGCGAGATTACTGGGCCAATGAGTCTTAGCATCTGATGACTCAAAGTGGGGAGCGTCGGTGTAGTGCAGCCCTGCCCGGAGCAAAGTTCTGGGTAGGTCTACATTGGTTATGGGCTGGCGTTTCTCTTACCATTAGGAGGACGTCCAGCTCGTCTCACCAATTCATAGAATAAAAAAATATATATATATAATCATAAAATGAATCTCCAAGGGTGTTAGTAAGTGTATAACTGATAACTCGATAACGACTGCAGTGATTTCAATATTTTTTTAAAGTTTTATATTCAGTGAAGTTCTTAAGCAGAAAATAGTATATAGATAATAAAAGTATATATAGAGATGGTTTCAGGTAGGAACGAATTGAGACCTTGAATGAATTATTGAGTCGGGCTAGCTAGTTCAGTATAAAACAAACCTACGTAATCTATACATATAATAAAAACGTAACGATTCGCTGTCTGTGCATGGAAGATATATGAGAAAAAATATTATAGGAGACCTTTATTAACGCAATAGAACCCAAAACAATGATTTTTGGAATTTTTGTCTGTTTGTCTGTTTGTTTGTGCACGCTAATCTTAGAAACGGCATACCCTATCTAGATGG
Source organism: Eurema mandarina (assembly GCA_018238005.1). Taxonomy (NCBI): domain Eukaryota; kingdom Metazoa; phylum Arthropoda; class Insecta; order Lepidoptera; family Pieridae; genus Eurema; species Eurema mandarina. The sequence goes on from DWAJ01002612.1 coordinate 2,452, forward strand.
GGTTTTCAATGATACATTGTGGTAAGCTTGACTTAACCTTTAGTGTTTAATTCATGTCAATCGGTTGATAAATAAAAAAGTTATGGCAATTTAAAGAATCGCGTTGAACTTGCTGAACGTTTGTTGGCGCGGGTTAGGCAATTTAAAAATGCTGCCCAAAGTCCGTTTCTACCCGGGCGAAGTTGCTGGCACAGCTAGTATCTATAATAACTTCGTTTATTCAGATTCTAGAAGTGTCAAAATCGTTCGACTCCTTATTAATTATATCGCAGATACCTATAATTACGAAATCTATAGCAAAATGCATTCCAACATAAATTTTATCTACTAAACAATTAGAAATATTATTAAACATGTATACAGATAAACTTATATCTAAAATCTAATCAAATAAGAATGTTGTTGTTGCAATGATTTTTCGTCAATTATGTTGATTTTGATAAGTTTGTCCTTAGAACTTATCATGTGAAGTAGGTAGTAAATACTATCTTGTAAGGTGTAAATGCTGACGTCCTTTCCCATTACTTGAACAATAAAATAACATCTCGGATAACACTCTTGTATCACTTGACATACATTTAAAAACAGATATAACTTCCACCAAAACAACGTCAACCAGAAAATTGTTTTAAAAGGCATTTTTGACTAAAATTTTAATGAAAAAGGAATATTTTTTTTATTTAACGAAGAATGGCTACAGATTTTTGGATTCATTGTAGCGTTCGCTTTACTCATAACAAACTTATAAAAAGTAGACACTAATTGAATAAAATATCAACTAAATTTATTTGGGTTTATTAATTAAGTTGTCAAAATTTGAACGTCAATTCAATCTTTCATCAACTAGAAAAAATATATTTTATGAGAATTAGAAAAAAATAATATTTATGATATATCAGCAAATAAACAAATTCTTAATAATATGCATCAAAGATTTTTTGTAACTCTTTATCACAAAAGGTACTATAGGTAATTGGCTAATATAAAGCCACAATGGAAATACCACATGAGTGATAACTAAATGGAAGAAGCCGCGAAACGGGGCTTGTATCCAATAGTAAACAGTAATTTTATGCTTATTAAGACCTGATTTATTAAATCAGATAATGTTATGTTGCCATTTACAAAGCAACAGGATTTATATCGAGATGAGGACTTGTTTAACTGTACCATCAAGCAATAAATTTCATATTAAAATACCTCCATCCTATTCATTGTTGTACTACGCACATAAATTTACTAAAGGTAATTTGGAAAACACGATTTCTCTCAATACCATTTTTGGGTTTCGAAAACCTCATCGCATGTTGAATTTCCACTTCATTGATTTTATTTATTTAACGCGTGTTTACTTACTTTCACACTTATGTTAAAGAGTAAACTAAAGGTACTATAGGAATGGACCTTTTTATTTATATTTAATGGGAAATCGCCTTAGAGACTGCGTCATAATCAGGCAAAAAGGAATGGAAATAGACCATTCGTTGAAACTGATTTTAAACACATAAATATATCTTAGGACTTATATATAACGTAGAAGCAACATTTACCATTAAAACTTACTAGTAATACAGGTTCGTGTTTACATTAATATGTAAAATAGAACTGGATGTTAATTCTATAAATAAATTCTTCATCGGTTCTGTTATCTGATCTGTGTTTTAAAATAGTTTTTGACTTTGTTAATGGAGATGATTATCACTAGATGTACAGTTTTAAATGTTGAAAAAGATCCTGGTTTATCTTATTTAAAAGCTTACCAATAAAATAAAGAATATATCGTTATCGAAACAAATAGTTTACCTTTATCAAAAAGGTTTCACTACTTCGAGATAACTGTCCATAACTAACTAATGAGACATAATTCATTCGTCCTTTGAGCACTGTTGAAGCGATAACATGTCTTCTTGAGACACTTTCAACAGGGACAGCTGTCGGTAAAACGTAATAGGTAAAACGATAAATATGCAAATGCACGACAATTTGTGTCTTTCGAAGGCAAGCACTCGGATAAGAAACTACATTTCAAGTATGAAACCGCTTAATTGGATCTACTTATATGTTTCTCTACTGGTTGAACATGATAATTAGAGTACCGTGAGGCTGGTCGCTAGAGCTTGACACATGATATACGTACCTACTTATATATTTAGTTTGTGATATATTATAGCATTATATTAATGTGCCACATTAGTTTACTGTCAGCCTACCTCACTTGATCTAAACGTTCTAACAAACAAACATGACGCTTAAAAAATCGTTCTAAATTTTAAACGTCACAGACTACTATTTTGATTTACATTTGAGATATATTTCAGCAGTAATTAATTTCAAATTTCTACTAACATTCATTTCTATTTCATTTTTCTATTTCATTTAATTATTTTAGACATACATTGGGAAGCCTAAATTCATTACTTAGGGCTTAGATAAATATTATATATGGTTCGAATTTCAGTACTTTGAGTGTCTATTTAATTCAAACAAGCAATCTCATATTTCCTCTTCATATTAGTAAAGATTAAAACATATGTAATAATTATAAAGACATAAATAATCGTTTATGAACCCTGTCGCCCATATAGCAAAATATACCAAACCAGCTTCCATAACTTATGTTAATTGAATGTACCTTATAACACCTTTCTATATCACAAGCTCTGCTAAAACTTTTATGGAAATTTAGGGTAATATAATCAATTCTCTATATGGCGAACTGAAGAATTAAATTAAAAAATAGTTAAATAGATTTTACCAAGTCAGTTTACTTTGTATTACCATTGTGAGGTCTAGAAGATGTTTAAAAAATCTATTGAATCGCAACGATTAAGAAACCTAAAGTGAGGCCGTAAATTTGTAATGAAGCGGCGACATCAAACACGCAGAAGGAAAAAAAATAAATCCACTTTAAATCGTGTTAAGAATTAAGGATTGTAATTGAGAGCAATAAAAATGTCGTAAAATGTGTAGATTTAGAATGGATATAGCGCGATCTAGCAAGTGACGAGATAAGGACGAGCTGAGGTTAACTAAACGCCTTGAATTACGCGATTTTGACAATATATAGAACCGTTAATAGATGCTAATGTGGTACCATGGGTACTTTGTAGACCGTTTAGTGGTATGATCATGACCCTCTAACTATAATTTACGTATCACGACGCATTTCATACATCGACATAACAATTATTTATTCGTATAATATGTAAACTCTTAAAAAAGAGTAACTATCAGAGTTTCTTGACTGTTTTTCTGTTAAGAGACTGCTTTACGAACTGCAATATGTAGCCTCGTTGAATAAAGATATTTCACTATGACTTGTTATATTAACAATTTGTTCTTCTTAACTATTGTTATACGCAAGAGTCCGTAGCGTTGTAAGAGATAATCTCTGAATACTGATAGGATTGTATAAAATTCTTCTACCAATAACACGTCTTAGTATAAAGCTTTACGCAGGTGAAATTGGGGAACAAACATTATACTCCGATTTTAAACGTTATTATTTCATATTAAATTTTTAAAAAACATTATTTATAAACTATATGAGTAAACGGAAATTGATAAATATATGTACCTATATACTGAAAAGCCCTTGTAACAATTAAGGTCACAGTAACATACCTACCTAGTGTTTATTTTTGTTGTATTAAAACATTATTATCTGGTCTGTAAGTAGGTGAATCGTGATTTATATAATCGATCGGATTAATAAGGCTATCTATGCTTTGATTATTCATTTAATATATTAGTACTAGTGACAAATTTTTTTTTTTCCATTATTGAACTGATTGATATTTTTTGATCATTTGATTATTAGTAAATATTGTTTTAGGCGTACGTTTTGGTATGTCATATATCGGTTACAACAGTCTTACGAAAATTCTGGATTAGTTTAAATTCGTATTAACATAAAGTCGAAGGACTCCAAATTACCAAAACTAGATTTCCCGCATCGTGCTTCGCCGCATACTAATAAGGACTTTAAAACTTTACGACAGCATTTACGATATAATCACTCCTTTTCGGATTGTTAACGATAAAAGTTCTATCGCGGCGCGAATTTTAATTAGCATTAATTTCGTCATTGACAAATTGTTTGCTCTTGTGAAAAGGACATAGCAATAACTTACAACAAATAGTTAGAACAAATTCCAATCCAACAATCGCAATCTCGATTTGAAATTCCACGTGTTGTTTGTGAATTGCTCGAAGAATTTACTGTATTTTTTGCGTTACATGATCGAGATGAAACATTTATGAGGAAGTTGTCGGTTTACTATTCGGAAATAGCCTCTTTAGCAGGAACAGGAATTGAAAGTACTACGCACCTAATTGATGGCCTTTGTATACTCTAGAGTCTAGATATATGTTAGAAACGTAGTGTACCTTATAATATACTAGCCGTGACCCGAGGTTTAACCCGCTTAGTGTCTCTTCCCGTAGGAATACTGGTATAAAAAGTATTCTGTTTTGATCCAGAGATTATTCAAACTTAATGCCAAATTTGAACTACATCCATCAATTCAGTTATTTCTGCATATTAGAGTCATTCATCATACATTTTGTTACATATATAAAAACTATTGAAGAAATTGCAACATACCAGTATTCACAAAAGTATTGTAAACATTTTAAGAGGACAATTTAATTCGAAATCGATTATCAAAAACAAACAAAAAACATACTACACCTACTAGGTCTGTGCATTTATTAGTAGTATTAACTTTTTTTTTATTTCCGTCCTTGTAAACGAATTTTATGATGACTGTCATAACGCGCGGCGTCAAATCGTCCTTATCATATTTATATACTTCCTCATTGACGTTTTACATCTTTTGTTTTCCTCTCACAATGCCATAATGCTATATAAAGTTATTTTTAGATAATTTTATTAGCGCAAAATTATCACAGCGATTAAAAGTAGCGCGCGCTTTTCAAATACGTTAAAACATTGTTTATCCAGAGATAACGTTTGAAATATTTTATCGTTGCATCACAATTACGGAATCGTAAAATTATCTCAATTATTTTTACAGAAAGACATCCGAGTTCGAATGGGGTTAAAATTAACGTTTTTTCTACAATGATATTGTCAAAACTGGGACGACACGGTAATGATCATCTATCAAACAACTAAACTTTCGCCAGTCATAGATAATAATGGTTCTCCTTTAAAAACGTGTATTTAAAGTATGTGAAATTCATAAATGGTACAATTTTTTTAAATTATGCTGTTATCGAGTTATGGTCTTAGCAACATATATTGTGAGTCATTTCGGTATGAATGTACACACAACTTTTATATTTCAAACTGTTTATTATGTGTGTTTTACGTATTTTTATTAATGAAGTGTTTTTTTACTTATCTTCATTAAGGCATAGTAATAATCATTAACTTAATAAAACATAATTTTTATAAATGCTGTTATGTATGAAAACGAAAGTCCACACTAATATTATAAATGCGAAACTGTCTGTCTATCTTTCCATCACGCTAAAACTACTAAACCGATTAGAACGAAAATTGTTACACATATGGTCTAGAGCCTGAGGAAGAACGTAGGCGTACTTTTTAACTGAAAGGGAAAGGGAGGGTTATAGTTTATATGACGCGGACGGAGTCGTGGACAACAGCTAGTAAGTAATAAATGTGGCGTATTGTAGCTAATTCAAAATAAAAATTGCGGTGATGCGAAGAATGACAATTAGTGAACACAATAAAAAGTGGTGAGGCTTCACGTATGGTATAATTCCACCGGCATTTCACGTCGAGTTTCTTAGTGTGCGTCCTTAAATTCCATACATGTTTCTTTATAGACCAATTTACGCGAAATATGTAAATTATTACCCTCTTACGTTCAGAAGAATTATACGTGCTTCAGAACAATATTAAGTCCCATCGATAAGTTTATTCTGATTTAAAGTGTATAAAAAAATTATATTAAAGTCTTATGAACCTTTTAGGGTTCCGTAGCCAAATAGCAAAAAACAGAATCCTTATGGATTCTATTGTTTTTCCTTCCGCTCGTCTTGTGTAATCGACGATCGACTGTTCAGACCGATAAACATTTCGCCACATGTCGTAATATTTTATTATTATCTATTCTTTATTCATTAAATTAACGTTCAATATTTCGTATGCCAATTTTACGAATAAAGACTAATTTAATTTTGTTTGTCGGTTCTTTTATGATCTGTATTAAGCAATAACTTTACGAAAGTGACATATAAATTGATAAATTTGACTTTGCGTACAATAATTGAACTTTTATTACCATTTAGTAAATCAATGATCTGTTTTATAGGCTCATAATACATAGGTACCTTGAAAGCAATGTAAATTTAAACTTTATGACGATATTCGTGTAAAAGTGTTTCGCATTCGCCTTATAAAGACGAAAGATAATATGTCTGGGTCAGGCAGTACATTATAAGGTACGATTATCTATTTTATTTATTTATTTCTTTTGTATGAGGTAAGCTAACTGGCTTGTCACGTGATTGAAAGGGTCCAACGCTGCCTATAAAGCGTTCGAATGATAGCAAGCCTTGTCTTCCAGGGAACCATGTTTTATTTATTGGTTAAGATATTTTCAGGATCAAGAGTAATACTAGCTATGCTAGGAGTGAAAGCAGAACGCGCTTTTTTCAAATTCTTGGGATACATACATATCCAGTTAACATAAAAATGTGGTCAATAATTTTCAAACTGAAAGATTTAGATGCTCAGATACTTTACCTGAATAAAGTAAAATATATATTATAATTATATTATTTAATATAGATTAATTAAACAAAATATGTGCCGTTAAAAAAATACAAATAATGACAATCCCTAAACGAATTAAATCATACACTAATTTTAGTTTTAAATAAGAGCTATAAGTTTGAGAGTTCAGAAACATTCATAATAAAAAAATAGATCATGTTCGGAATGTCCGACGTTTATTTAAAGATTCTCAGCGTTATTGACAGTCAGTTATGCTGATACGAGTGTAAATTACTCAAACAAATTTCATGTTTGGCAGTCACGAAATGCGAATTACTGCCAATCGCAAATGATGAAATTATCTCCAATAGTGTTTTGTACAGCAATATGTAAGGCATCCGTAATAATATAACGGATGTAGTAAAATTGCATTTATGATAAAAGAAAGTTTTTCCTGAACTTTGTGGTCAGTTGGAATAAATATTTCGAAAGTAAGAATAAATTATATTTAATTGAGATCTTCTATAATGATTGGTATAAGTCCTTTAATAGAATATATTTAAAATATTTTAGAATTATTCATAATTTAAATAAAGATCAATCATAACATAACTTACTAAAAATCTACATATTCGCTAATCAAAACTAAAATCGATTCTAGAAAGTTTAAAGTATTAAATCATTGGCATAATATATCTAGCGCTTATCATAAGACATTAGAGCTATGTCTATGTATTTATAGACATTCTATTTGGCATTGGGCATATGTCATACTGGTCTGCTCACTCATATTATCCACGTGGTAAGATACAATCGGACATTAAGAAATCATTTTGCATTTCCAAGAATTAAATTATCTGATCATTAGCTGTGAATGTCCATATATGACACGGTTTTGCTATTGCAATTATCTCTCCTTAATATCGACATACGATATATGAATGGACGCTTGTGTTCTTGTAAATATGGAATTCAAAGCCAATTATTATCACCTTGGTAGTTAACTAGTTCCGGAGAACAACGAAAGAATGTACAATACATTATATCATATTGGAGTCAGATGCTTTAGCTATATTTGCTACATTTAAAAGTTATTTCCACGGAGTGTTTCGTTGGGATTTTAAATCGATAGCAATTAGTTAAACAAAATGTACTTACGCCTCGTTCTTGTCATAGATCTGAAACGTCTGATGCGCCAGATCCTGCAACGATGAACTTGTTTGTGGCTCAGCAGAAATACCCTGAGCTCTCTGCTTTCTTGGTCCTCTAGACCTCGCATATTGCTGGTACGGGAAAACGCTCTGTAGTTTATCCAACTGCGAGCGCAATTCCAGCATCTCTTGATCGCGCTGTTTCAACAACGCCTCCAATTCCCTTATTCTATCGACTAACGGTTGCATGTCGTTAGACATAGTCGCATTGGCGACACAATTCTCTGAATCCGAATTCATAGCGCTGGGAGTCCCCATCGTACCATTCAGCTGCTCTCTATAAGTCTCGTCTAGGGCGCGTCTGTCGCCGTTGACTGTGGGCGCCACGGTAAGCGCACCTCCTCCTGTATGTACTACGGCCCTCGGCTCATCGTCACCAGCTGTGCGCTGTGACGATCCAAAGCAGAGGTTATCGAAGCAGACGCGCATTCACTCGGCTCCCGAGCACTGCACTTTAATCACTAGGATTGTCGGTTTATAGAGTTAGAACGGTCGTACACTGCACTATATAGCACTGAGTTGTCGAATGTCCGTGACAGTTAGTGGGAATCGCAGGATGTGTGTGGGAGCGAGCGAGTCGTGCGGCGCGCGCGCGGACGGGCGATACAGTGAAGCGTCCTCTTGCTCGTCAGCCCCGCGTGCCTCGGCGACGCCCTGCAAATTACAAACCGCTTTACTATCACATTATCAGCTTCATTTATCACCCTAAACAATAGCATATAACCAAACGATTGAAAGTGAAATTAATTACGTTTTCATGAATTAAAAAGTTGTTAATTAGGCATAAAAATAGTTACGTAAAATGCCTTAATTTCCTTCTTTTCGACATGTGTTACTTTATTTAAATATTGAGCGGATATTACTTTCAGGTATCAATTATTGCTTAATACATATTAACCGCTACTGATAGCTCAATTTAAATTAATATAAATGTTTAGATATAATGTCAGTGTAAATTATCGTATAATTGATTGGCAACATATATCCTTTATAACGATCCCATTCTGATTTCTTTATGATAAAGGAATTGTCCGCTTATCGGCTTTAGTGATATGGTCTGTTTACAATTCAAAGATCTTTGATCACCTGATTCGTACGCAACATTGACCACATGATCCTATAATCTTATCAATTTGAATAATCTTAAAGGATGCTGCCGTGACATGAGGATTTAAAATAAAACACTAATGATAAAATCCTATTTTTACGTTCATAAGTAGTCGACCTTTTCATTCATATGCATTATATACGTAAGAGATTTCAAAATGTATTATATTGTGTATAAATATGTTTAAAATGTTATTACAAAATGTCATATGAATTTAAATTCAAGAGCAGTCTATCGATGCGATAAGACGGTCTATAAGTAGGTGTTTTTGTTGAAAATATTCCATTCAAGCCAGAAATACGTATAATGTAGACGTAAATTGTTCAAATTAAATATAAATTTTAAATTGGTATTTGTCAAACTAGCAATGTGTCGCTGTTTTACCCGTATAAATAAATAAACCTGATTTATTTTACAAAATGATTTTAAATATATTATTAGGGATCTTTGTATTAACGAATTTACAAACAATCTTTTAACCTTGTTGTTCACTTATATTGGCCATTCCCAAAATCAAGACTATCTCTTTATCAAATTTCATCGTAAGCTATTAAGTAATAGCCGTGAAATAGTTATACCAATAAAGTCAATTACTTTTGCATGCGTAACAAGTATAAGCAGCAAGAATCCATACTAATATTAAAAATGCGAAAGTAACTCTTGTCTGTCTTTCCATCACGCTAAAACTACTGAACCGATTAGAACGAAATTTGGTACACAGATGGTCTACTCAAAGTTTATATGAAAGTCCACGCGGGCGGAGTCGCGAGCAACGGCTAGTAAGTTATAATTTGACAAATACTTTTAAATTAAAAAGTCAAAAGACGTAAATAGTTTTGGAAGTAATAAATTACATGTTCTGGTAAAAATATAAAATCTAGCTTTTACCGTAGAAAAATTGCATCGCAGTTCAACTGTTCAAACAAAACGGCGTTGGCAAAGAAAGATGAAGGCAAAAGGCCAAAGTAAATTGTGATTGTTTCCATAAGCACATCAAAATAAACCGCCAAGGATTCCGGAATCGCCCGCTAAATCCAAACATGGACGATTTATTTTTATTGAGAAATATATTCTGTAAAACTCTATAGTTTTTGTTGGTACTTTTAAATAAGTAGAATCAAAATATTATGATGTTATTGAACGGGAAAAGATACACAGACGAATATAAAGAATGTTGCCGAATGATTGTTTTAAATTCTTTCTTTCCTAATAAAGAAAAATCTTATAAAAATGCAGAAGTAACCAAATATTACTTTAGTGTTTATTTCATTATCAATTTATAAATATACAGCTGAATTTATTTAAGCTTAAACAATTTATTAAAATAAATTAAATTCTATATAAAAGTCTTGATGTGAATTAAATTTTGTATTATAATGTGAACTAAAAACTTCCACCAACCGTGTTAAAACCCATTATTCTCTCTCTGACATATTTAACATGCGAGTGACATAATAATATAAATGAAATGTCATTCCAACAAAACCGATATGATTAAATTAATGAAATTAATTCACCGACTTAATGTTTTTCACGGGTTTGATTTATCATTCACCTTTGCTTAAAGTGAGATTTATGAGTTCATTCACACAAAAATGTCAAATGGCAAAAATTCAATCAATGTGAGTTTTTGGTGATGTAAAAGTATCCAGGTTCTTGCGTATGTTTCGATAAAAGCCCAATGATATAATAGTTAATAGATATGTTATAACTTCTACACCAACAAATCAACCGAAAAAAGTGTTAGCACAGCAGCGGCAGCACACATACATAAGTCAATACGATAGAAAAGAGATAAATGATAAAACCAACAAGAAAAGAGATAGTCAGTTCTGTCAGTTGCGCGTGAAATCACCGGCAACCAATCACATAGGTAAAGCTAAGACGTCCTAATTAGGATGTTTTTGCGTCTTTAAAATATTTGCTTATAACCTTACTATTTAATATAATATCATTGTAAATGCCTAAAAATAATAATAAAATAATAATACTTCACAACGCATATTTTATTAACCACTAGTCCCCTGCGCTTGTATTATGGAAACTAAATTATAGGAACATTACACACGAACCCGCAGAATGCAGTTGTGTTACGGCTTACAAAGATTTTGTCAAATCAAAAAATCTATAATATGAAAATGAATCGCAAAATGTATTGGTAAGCGCATAACTCGATAATAGCTGAACCGATTTACATAATTATTTTTTTAGAATAATCCTGGATGTACGAGAGTTGTTTTTAAGCAAAAAAAAAGTAGAATATAAAGTTTCAGGAACGTGCAGGGGGTTTTTAGTCGGTAGTTAGAGCCGAGCCCGACATAACACGTCCGCCTCCCCATGGTCGGCGGCTATCCGTAGCACGATTTTCCTGTTGGATTAGGACAGCGTGAACAAAGTCGCGTCGGGCCGCTAGTTACTAATTAAATTTGCACGTGGTTACTAGTGCTGGTAGGCCATTCATTTTTCTTCGATGAATGGTTGAATAATTTTCCAGACATATCTTGGATATTTCAGTACGCGGGTTCAAGATACAGATAAAAAATGTTATATAAGATAATATGTAATGATTATATCAAATATTTAATTGTTACACGATCCAATTGCGTACTTATGCAATTGGACTATACTAATCATGATTATGTTTTTTAAATTACCTATATCAAAAAACAATCTTTAAAAATATTTACGTTGTCGATATCGTACAGATATTGTCGATGAGATAGGTTATTAATAAATTCTAACCATAATATGTTACGTTAAAATATACAGTCAAATAGACATATAATTGGTTTATTTACACCATTGTAAATTTCAAACCTATTTGTCTACTTAAAATCTTAATATATATTTAAATTATGTGTCACGTTGTTCGTCCGCGATTGAATCATAAATTACTGAACCGATTTTAATTTTCACACCCTGTGCAGTTTGATCCAACATGGAAGATAGGATATACCTTACATTACGCTATTGCCCCGGGAACGGGGACTACGCGGGTACAACCGCGGGACACAATTGCTTTATACCTATAGAGTCTATACATATAGTAGTAATTAATTTGTACCTATTATTCGATGGATAAACTTATAATTGTTATTATAAAACTGATAAATTAAATGGCTTTCCTTTGATAAAATAATTAAAAGATCGCCAAATAAATCCAGAGATTCGATGAGAGATCAGTACTTACAAACTGTTCATAATATTAATAAGAAATAAGTGTACCTACATACTTTTAAATACTCCCTTCACATAACCGGATGCATAACAAATTAATGCAGTAGAAGTTACTTGTATATGTTCTAAGGTCTACGCATATGTAATAATTATGTAAATGTCAACCTTATCCTCGATAAAAGTGGGTGTTCCTGTCTAGTAGGTTCCGGTGGGCGTGGCCTGTTTAAATACCTCATATGCACACAAAAGACCTTTGCCCAATATACTGAAATGCCACCCGGTTCATGAACAAGTATGTGTAAATAGTATTCTAGTCACGACTCGACAAAGCCAACCTTATAGTATTTACGTTGGTACTATAATTGTTGATAATAGTTTATTTTGAGCCTCATTATTTTTGAGCTTTTAATACAAATAATTGAGATATTTTATAACACAGAAGTTCGAAAGTTTGAAATCTCGGACGTTAATTTAAATCGTGATTTTTTTATAAAAATTAGCGTTAGAGTAATGTAGTTAATAATAGTAAAATTCCGAACAATCTTGTTATTGTATAACTTAGTAGATATTTTTAATAATAAACGAATGGTTGGCATGAAGAAAAAATATATAATAAAGACAATTTTAAATTGATATTATAAAATCTTTCCACCCGTGGGTTGTTCTCCGATTCAAGATATATTTTCAAAAAATAACAATTTTATTAATGAATGCGTTTTTCTAATTGTTTCTTAAACAAATGTTTTTAAGATATGCTATAAATAACAAAGTTCTGTTTAATTATTTACATCGACAATTTGCAACTCTGACAAAAGTGATTTAACTAATATTTAACATTACGTTTACAGCTCTCGTGACCATAAAACAACTATTGCAACATTGAACATTGTATCATATTAGTATTGTTGTGTAGCTTTAAATATAAATATAGTTCTTACGGTCAATCGCAATGACCCGAAAGTCTATGAGACTGACAGTTTGATACTTTAATTTTATTAAAAATATCAAGCTGTCAGTCTCATACATTTTTATTTAATTTTATTTATTACACAACACACATTATTATTAAACATACTTGTTGATTATGCTATCATCTATTAAATAAATCTCTGATATTATTGGCGTATATATCATAGTAAATTTAATCCATCCTTTTAAAATAGCACGTTTGCATACTATTATACTTTATTCGTGGCACTAAATCAAAAATTTTATATAATTACACATCAGTCTAAACTTACCCTTAATCACCCCTATTTAGGGGAACAAGTAGTAAGAGAGGCTATTTCATATCACCTAGTAGTAATTCTTATATGAGCATTCGCTTACCATCAGGTAAACCCTTAGTAGTTTTAAAACATAAAATCAAAATATTTGTTATGATAGTGTTAGATGTTATGGTAAATTAAAGCTTTTATAACGTTTAATTTATTATTAGCATAATCGCCTCTTTGCAGATAGTCACGAATATGACATTCTACGTTTTATTCATTTTATTATAGGTCCTTATCCAATTATCAAGTATGTATAATGAGTAACCGTTTAAATCACAGGCAAGTTTCTTAGAAATATCGTCTCACAAAATTATTATAATATGAGCTATATCTTAAATATTAACTTAAGATACGATTTGTATGTTTACATTTCAACGAACGTTTTCTTTGTCTCGATTGTTGAAAGAATCAGTCATAATAAATTTAGTCATAGCTATAAGAATGTTTATTCGTAGGACACGACCAGACATTTTATTTTTATAATTTTGAAATTTTGTAACATTGTTACCTGTTGAATTATAATTTGTAACCCACTTCAACGTTTCTAGCTGACGTTTAGAATGGCTTTTTATATTTTATGGTGCAATAAAATATAAATTAAGACACTATGGTTGATAAACTGCAACTTTGCAATACTTTTAATGCTTCGGCTGTATATTGTGCTGTTCGATGGCGGCAATATTTAACCCAACTCGATAGTTATATTTTTGAAACACTTCACATCAAACAATCATCAAGTAAAAATGAAACTCAAGTCCTTGAAATATTGCGATTAAGTTTAAAAGTAATTTGTGGCTACAGATACAGTAAATTCGTAGGTACACATACAGGGTGAATGGGACTTTGAAAAATAAATGTTAGAGAAAGATAATACCTATGTATTTCTATAATACAAATTTTTGAAATGATTGACTTGATATATTTAAAATCCTTTGGTGTTGTTTACAGCAAAGTAATCGCAGTCACTCAGATAGAAAGCTCTTAAAAAAATAATAATAATAATAACCCAGGCATAATGAAAGCTTTATTGCTTGT